>WNYA01000532.1:0-145139 GCA_019512145.1 Engystomops pustulosus | reverse complement strand
AATCACGAAATACACGTAAAATCCAAAATATTTCCAGGCCCTGCCATAAGTCCCGTAACATTATTTATGCAACTTTGGGGGTATTTCTGAACTCAGGAGAAACAGCACTATAAAAACTAAACCCATTTGCTTCACTTTCATGCTCTGCATCTGAGAATCTGTCCTAGAAATGATGAATTTGTGAATGTCACAAAAATGTTTTTCACGCTACATTTCAACAAAAAACTGTAAAATACCATAGCGTCAAACGCTGATCTATCTATAAATAATTCTTTCAGTTGTAGTTTTCAAATGGTGTCATTTCTGGGGGTTTTCACCCTTTTGAAAACCTCAAACTTTTGAAATGTGCCTGGCACCTGAAAAACATTTCGCCTAATCTGCCCTCCAAAAGCTCAATGGCGTTCCTTCTATTCTTTACCTTATTGTGGGCTCATAAAGCGGTTACATCCACTCGGGGATTTTGCCATTTTAAGAAGAAACTGCACAACAAAATCAGAGAGGTTTTTACCTTTAAACCTGCATGGACATATGTATTTTAGGGCTAAATAATAACTTTATTGTAAAAATTTAAAAATTCCAATGGATGGAACCTCTGTCTCTTTCATTAATAAGAGACACTAAGGGTTAACAAACTTATTAAAGATTGTCTGACATTTTGAGGGGTGCAGTTTTAAAAATGGATGATTTGTGGGAAGTTCCACAAAATATAACCTGTAAAACCCTTTTCAGTATGAGATGACCTCTATCATTGAATCTTACATTTTCTTGAATTTGAAAAATTGGTATTCTATTAGAAAGTCACCTAATGGCCAAATAAAATATTATAACATTAAAAATGATGCCAACAAAGTGATTTATGGTAATGTGTTAATTAGTACACCAATTTTGGTGGTTAGATTTACGTACAATGGAATAACATTTAGAAATCAAAAAATGTTTCACAATTTTTACCAAATTTCCCACTTTTTAATAAATAAATGCAAAACATAACAACCAAAATGTACCACTAACGTTAAGTACAACATGTCACAAAAAAAGATCTCAAAATCACCTGGGTATGATAAACCATTCTAAATGTATAACTGCAAATAGTGACACATAACAGATTTTAAAAATTGTGCTTGGTCCTGAAGCTATATAATGGCTTCCTGATTACTCCGCCCACACAGTGATTGACAGTGAGAGGCCTGATTACTCCGCCCACACAGTGATTGACAGTGAGAGGCCTGATTACTCCGCCCACACACAGTGATTGACAGTGATGGTCCTGATTCTGTATCCTCTTCCCGTTTCCAGGTGCGGTTGTCTACGGGGAGCCTATTACTGCAAGCTTGGGCACTGATGGTTCTCACTACTGGAGCAAAAACTGGGCAAAAGCTGCAGCTTTTGTCACATCTCCTCCTCTGAGCCCTGATCCTAGTTCTCCAGATTTTCTCAACTCTCTGCTTGCCTGGTGAGTGCTATCTCATCTATGACCTTCATATGATATTGAATTGGGTTCTCCGAAAGCCTGACTGCAAGGTGGTGGGGGCTCTTAATTTAGCGATAAACTAGGAAAATTTACAGTCATTGGACCTGGAGTGGTCTTGGGTAATATCCCTGGAGATGCGTGTAATCCTTCCTTCTTCCTGAGAAAAATAGATTCCTATTCCAGGCTTGTAGCTTCTCCCTCACACTGTTGTGCTCTCTGCATTGGCCATGTAAAGCTACAAGCAGTTTGTGCATTGGCCTAGGAATTCTGTGTAATTATACCTCTGTTGTTTGAAGTAGCCGAAGGACTTGTAGTATTTGGGGACGAGTCCTCACACTGCTGGGCTCTTAATGCTCTGCATTCCCACCGTTCTGCTGTATACACCGCTCTCTCTTGAGATCTGTGTAATCAGGCCTTTGTGTATGTTGCTGGTAGCAGCAGGACTGTGAAAAATGGATTAATATTTCTGGATTTTAGCTTCTGCAAGTGCACAGAAGGTAGGTTCTCACACTGCTGTGGGCAAAGCTGTGGAAGGCTTCTGGTTGGATACTACGGCTTCCATTTAGAGCAGAGGGAGAGTCCGGGGACCATCTCCGAGTTAGAGGGCTAAGAGCACAGCAGTGTAAGGACACTTATTTTTCACATTTGTTGCATTTACGTGTATATATACAGCACTTTTATATATGACTGGCCCATGAATGGCCACAAGGATTAAGGGGTATCAATAAGATGGTTATTTGGGGGTTCTGGAGACTAATTGTTGTTCTACCTTTTCCAGTGGTGACCTGCAGGTTTGTGGGAGTGCACATTGCACTTTTAACACGGCTCAGAAAGCTGTTGGAAAAGACAATTTTACACTAATTCCAGAGGGGACCAATGGAGCAGAGGAGAGAATGAGCATTGTATGGGACCGAGCTGTGGTGGGTATATGGAGCCCGAGAGGGGTCAGTGTATTGCTTGCTGCAAAGCGGGAAACACGTGGGATAAACATACTGATAGACCTGCAAAACTTGTGGCGGGGAGATCCATCGGATGACCCCTATCTCCTATCTCTTTTATGGCCCAACCCCTTTAAGTGACTGTTGTCATCTAAGGCATCTAAGACACGAAGGACATATTCACACTTGCACTTTTTTCTAGAAGAAAGGTCTCACAACTCTTCCCCTGTCTTGCACAGGACTTCTACGGAAGTTACAAATATGTGAGATCCTACCTATCACATGATTACTGTGTAAATTGTGGGTCTACCCCTTTATGTTCTACATTCCCGTAAATTGTCTGCGAACTATAAAAGGCTGAACATTAACAAAATGAGAACAGATTAATTGAAAACTGGTTTTTAATATTTCTATGCTGAGATGAATTCACTGTTAAGGTACAAGCCTAAATACTGAGGCCACTGCGTTTCTAGTGACAACTTGTCTGTTTAATATGACTGATGTGACGAGCTCTGTGCAGCGCTGCGGCATCTGTGTGCGCTATATAAATAAAGGAATTATTATTATTATTATTTAACTAAACCTTCGTCTTTGTATGTATAGGGATTTAGACCCTCGTATGGTCTCTCTGATAACAGAATATGTAAGTAGTGCAGACTCAGGCTTCGGGCCTGTATCTTTAACCGGAGAGGTCTGGAGACAATAATATAAGATATTAGAATAGGGTTTTTTTTTTTTTTTACATTCTGTTATGTTACAAGACACTTTTTTAAAAAAAAAATTCTACTAAGTCTTAAAGGGAGCTGAAGGTCTTATTTGGTTGGGTGGGGGTTTTCTAGGGGTAATTCTGAGCTAACACACTGTCGTTGCTTTATATATTTCTAGGTCACTGGAAAAATGGATGAAAATCAGTTTGTTGCGGTCACCAGCACCAACGCAGCCAAAATATTCAACCTGTATCCTAGAAAGGGCCGCATCGCTGTGGGATCCGATGCTGATTTGGTAATCTGGGATCCCGACAGTGTAAGGACCATCTCAGCCAAAACCCACAATAGTGTAAGTTCTTCAGATTTGTACTCCGTGTTGGAAGGAGGCGCGGGATAGATGTCACTCTCCTCCTAAACTGTGACTCCTTCTCATTGTAGTCTGTGGAGTACAATATCTTTGAAGGGATGGAGTGCCGTGGAAGTCCTCTGGTGGTCATCAGTCAAGGAAAGATTGTTCTGGAAGAGGGGACCCTCCACGCTACAGAGGGATCGGGTCGGTACGTTCCCAGGAAGCCGTTCCCAGACTACGTGTACAAGAGGATCAAGGCCCGAAGCAGGGTGAGTGTCCTGTCCAGTTTAAGACTGGCCACACTTACATCATCAAGGTCTTGTAGGACTTCCTCAGTTTTAGGCTTTGGTGCAATGGTTGCGGACTGATAGTCTATACAATGGATTATTAGGTCAGGGAAGATAGATAGTGTGATAAATGGTGACGAACCCCCAGAATTTAGTACATAAAGCTCCACCCACCTATGCAAGATGGTTCCTTACACTAAATTCTACTCTCCTACGCCTGGCACCCACTCAAACCTTTCACTGAACCTTGGCTGCCACCACCTGTACTTTACTTATTAATGTATAATAAGAAGGCAAATAAACAAAATACAGATAACCCTTTAAGATCACTTTACAATTGATATCGGTTACTTTTTCTCTTCGGAAACTTAGCATAACTGTAAAGTTACCTGACAAAAAATAGTTTTGGCACAGCTGGAGAGAGCTTTTCATTATGCTTTTTGCTTCTTTCTATCCTCAGGTATAGAGTTAATAGACATACAAGGCGATCTGTAAAACACTCTCAGCTTTTCCTAAAGTTGTTGGGCATTTCCTGGTTGTGACATCACCTAAGGGCACTGAGACCCACCCACCCTCTACTCCTATCCAGCTACAGATTCAGATTCCCATGGCAACAAATCCAAACAAAGGCAGGGAGAGCAGCCTGGGAGACTAGGTTAAACCCCTGCTAGCAGGCAAACAGCTGCAGATAGCTAGTAATTGTAAATTAGGGAATTGCTTATTTTGGCTAAGTGCAGAGTTAGGCAAACATTTTTAGACTTTACAGTTAGGTAGGTGACGGACTGGACCACTAGCGCTATGGGGGAGTGCATAAATTAAAATACGAGGCTCCCTGAGGCGCTCAGGTGACGAGCAACCCATGGTTATTTGCTTAATTTTTATAACTATATTTCCGCGATTGAGGTCTATAGAGCTATAATGAAGGAAGTCATGAGAAATGATGTTCCTTAGAAACCTCTTATTAGGACACATCTACCATCGCTAAACTAATGCTAGATGTCCTTTAAGAGACTTATTAAGTTTTAAAGATTTAATACATTGATGTACAGTGCAGACAAATTACAATTGTCAGATAAAAGGATTACAAAGAATGTACAAACAATATAGACATAATCAGTTGTAAAATAAAAAGGAAGTAAAACAAATAGACCTTACTACTAAAACAGAAGACTTATCCAGCCAGGAGGTTCAGCAGAAGAACTTCTGGAGAATATGTCCAGTGAAAATGGCTTCTACAAAGACTGACCATGAGTGTTTGTGTAACCCAATAATTTATACCTCATGTATTTTGCTTCCCGGCTAGTGATGTCCCTTAAAGAGGGATGTAAATGCGCCCCTCAGTGAGGTACATTTTGTAAGTGTATTGTTATAAAAGCTCATAACTTTTCTCTTCACACAAAATTGTTACATTGATGCAACCATCTTCCGTTGACTCAGTACCCCAGTCTTTGTCACCCCAAATGCATAAAATCAAGGGGAGGGGGTTATGTGATTTAACAGGTTTGCAAATAGATTTAGCCCTAAAATTTGGAAGGAATGTGTAATAATTGTCCCTGACCCCATCCTGTTAGCGAGGCTCATAACTATGGGTTATGTCCAAGTTATTAGGAAATAATATAATCTTCCTTTGTCTTAACTTTACTGTCTTAGTTGCACTTTTGGCAGGAACAAAGTTAGTCCAAGCTCTCCACTTACATGTTAATAAACCTTCCTTTTTGATCCTATGCACAAGACACTTTGGCCTGAAAGTTGCATAAACAATTTCTACACTGAGTCCTTTGAACTCAATGTCCCCTGGGGTCGGCAGGCACCAGATCAAGTTTTTTTTTTACGATAGATCTTTGCCTGGGTCCTGGAGTGTAATTAGGGTTTGCAAATTAGAATTAGGAAAAGGTGGACTACAACAATATGAGATTGTATCATTTCTGTAATATTATCACAAACGGCATTATGTTCTCTGTCCAGCTTGCCGAGCTGCGAGGAGTTCCTCGTGGACTATATGATGGACCAGTCTGTGAAGTGTCTGTGACTCCAAAAGCCGTAACACCTGCATCCTCTGCCAAGACATCTCCTGCCAAACAACCAGCGCAGCCCATAAGGAACCTGCACCAGTCTGGATTCAGTCTGTCCGGTGAGTTTTTGAGAAATTTTCTATGTTTTTTAATAGTCTTCATTAAACATTTGTCTATCGTAGAGTCTGTGTAACCCCTTCACATAGCCGGCTGTGCTGTACACTCCTTATGCTCTGCTCTCTCATTCCCTTCCTAGAGATGGAACATGGAGGTTGTATCTGGTGTACAATAAGCTGCAATACCAGGCACAACCACTATGAAGAGTACAGCATTATTTCCTTCGTTTTATTGTGTCTTGTTCTGTCTTTACAGGGGCACAGATTGACGACAACGTCCCCCGCCGCACTACTCAGCACCTCCCGGTGGCCGTGCCAACATCACCAGCCTGGGCTAGACCCCACCAAATTCCTTCCTCCTGCCCCAGGATTCCGTTCTTTTTTTCCAAGATTATTTCCGAAATGATTTACCGATTCCTGGCATATTCTGAAATACTCTTGGGGGGCAGTGACTTTTCTAGGAGGCACAGAGTGTGAACTGGCTCGTACACACGTGTATGTATGTCTGTAGATGTACCGATGCGGTGCCGGCGGTGTCCTCGAACAGGTATCAGTCGGTATGTTTGCATGTGTGTGGCAGATTGGGATGAATTAGGGAGCCCCAATGACATGTCTTCCTAGTGACCTTTCACCCCCCCTTTGACCTGACACCCCCCTTCCTCCTCGGTCGTTCTTTTGTACGTAAGTGAAGGGTCTCCGCGTAGTAAACATCTGGGATTTAGGATTATACATCTCTGTGGAAATTAGTGATTAGAGGAAGACGGTGACATCATGTACTAATGATCGCAGCAGTTTTATACTTTACGGCGACTGTAATCATGGCGACTCCATCATCACCGTCCTCGACTAGACAGACTAATCCATCTCAGAAAGACCCTAAGGCTTATAGGAGCGCACCGCTCCCCCCGAGAGAGCGGCAGGCTGTGGGATGGGTGATCAGAGGGGACCCCCCGGTACTATGACATTGCAGGGTAGATGTTCCATTCAGCCAGTCTTTAACCCTTTGGGATTTGTGGTCGTGTTCTGAGTGCAGGAGATGTTGTGCTTATGCTAATAAATGTGTCTAGAATGAAAACCCAGTGATCTCTCCCATGTCTTAAATACAAAGAGATGAGTCTTGTGTCCCCCTCCTCCCCTTGTAAACACTGTGTTCTTATTTCTTATCACAGGATCCACTAATAAAATGTTGTGCTTTCAATCACGTCTCCGCCACCTTACTCAGATGCCACACGTTGTTCTCTGTTATCAAGCCATTCAGATGATTGAGGGGCTAATGGGGGGGGCTAGTGGGGGGCCAAACCATGACTTGTGTTCAGACTCTCCATTGTCTTCAGGTATTGGGGAAAAGAAAGATGGGACATGTTGTAATTCAGCTGCCC
The DNA here is from genome assembly GCA_019512145.1 of Engystomops pustulosus. Lineage (NCBI taxonomy): Eukaryota > Metazoa > Chordata > Amphibia > Anura > Leptodactylidae > Engystomops > Engystomops pustulosus. The sequence continues at coordinate 137,880 of WNYA01000532.1, read as the reverse complement.
AATCCGTATATTGAAGTGCTTAACCTGCACTTCATTTACTTATACATATATCGTATCATATATATGATGAGTAACGGGGCGGACTGGCAACAAAGGGAATCTAGTGCGATTGGGTACCTAATGGGCTCTTTCATTCCTCTGTCCTACCAATTACTGGGGGTTCCCAATTGTCTCTCCAGTGATCTTACACTCATCCCCTAATGTGTGGACACAAGTGTGATGTCCTACACATATGTAGACACCTGCTGCCACCAGTAGGGGGCAATTACGTCCTTCTTCTCTGGTAGCCATGATGCTCCAGCTCTTGTATTCTGTAGCATATTTTGTTATTAAAGAGAATGAATAAATTGGGAGAGGGAGGAATAGGAAAGAACAGGAGAGGGACAGGACCCTAAAAAGGAAGGGGGGTTCTAGTTAGGCATTTTAAATTTTAGATCGGTACGTAAGCCACGGCTGCCATGTGTCAGCGCTATCTTATTGCAAACAAGAGATTGGAGCTCATCATTCACCATAATTCACATTAGTGAGATTTGATCAGATTTCTTCAGGAGGTAGCGAAAGCAAAATAAAAAGGACACAAATGACCTCAAAGGAGCAGAAATGTCAGGAATCTTTTCTTTCAACAGCTTGGTGAAGGAGCAGATTTATCATGATGATCGAATAGAGCATGCGTTAAGTTCATCTCAAATATCTGTGGATCTTAGGCATTCCCCCCAAATATTAAGATGAGTGCTCCTATCCCCCATTCACACATAGGAACCGCCTGTGCAATACATACAGGGACCATCATAGTAGAACCTTATAATGGCCTCCACCAAAGCCGTGTTAATGGATACTTTTACGGTAATTTCAGCCATGCCTAGTCATTCCCGTAGTGAGAAAGTGGGACCCAGATCCTAAGCCGCACGTAGCCTAGCCTTCGCCGATTGCTGTTAGAGAGAATGAAACATGAGTGCCGTTTTTCGACTATAAGGCGCACATAAAAACCTAGGATATCCTTAGAAATCCAAAGTCGCCTTATAGTCCGGTGCGCTCTGTGTAGGAGGAGGCAGCGGACCCTACTTACATAGTCCCCGCTACCGGAGACAGCAGATCTCCAGCGTGAACTGCGACCACTCTGGTCATAGCGGGGACCTATGTAAGTAGGGTCCGCTGCATCCTCCCCTGAAGGAGACCCCCTTCCCTGCTCACCGCTCCGGGCGTCTCCACTCCTTCGGTCTAGGCTTCGCCACGACGCCCCTGGACCCTGCGCCTTATAGTCCGGTGCGCCTTATATATGGAATTATTCCATATATAAGGCGCTTAGTACTGATGCGCCTTATAGTCCGGTGCGCCTAATGGCCCGGAAAATACGGTAGTGCTTGCCAAATTTTAAGCAGAGGCCCTTGAAGGGCGTATGCCATGTAATATCTGGGTAGTCATTCTTAAAGAGAACCCGTCATGCAAAATAACCCCTCTAATCTATATATATTTTCATAAACTGCCATTAGAGAGCATTGCATCTATCCCTTCATTGTCCCTCTACATGCCTGTAACCCTAAGCAATGAGGTCCTAAAGCTGTATGCAAATGACCTGTGAAATGTCCAATGAGTCATTAGCATATTCAAGCTCTCCAGCTTATTCATGAGTGGGAGGCACAGCCACACCCCCAGTGCATGACTGACAGCCTGTATAATGATGTGAGGCTGTATAATGATGTGCTTCCTGGTGCTGGTGGCCACGCCCCCTGCACCCTGTGTGTGTGTATAGGAGAGATACAGCAGCTCCAGGCAGCCATGTTACCGCAGAACATGTCAGATTCATGTGTAGCTGATGTCTGTGTCTCTCACCTGTATATTAGGAGGATGCAGCATGTCAGCAGCACACACACTAGCCATGCTTTACTATACATTACACACAGACATGAGCAGGGGGAGGAGAGGGGAGGGGTAACATCACTGCCTCTGGCCATGTGACCAGCCTCATTTACATAATAAAGAATAGATGATTTTGCAATGATTAATGTATGAAATAACTAGATAAAGGCTGGGATGGGATCCTTGTGAGCTGCTCCAACAGGTAGTAGTGACAGAAATAGTGACACAGACCTGATGACAGGTGTCCTTTAAGACTCTCTATAAAATGCTGTAATCTGGTGGAACCTGAACACTTCAGTGTAGGAAGACCCAGCCGATCGCAGAAGTCTCCAATTCCATATTTAGGCCTTAATCAATCCAACGAGGCTGAAGTCCTGAAAATAATCCAGGATTATTTTCAAAAATTGGGCTGCTTGGTTATGCAGAAATACTCAGAATAATAAGAAATATTCAGAGCCAATGATTTCATCTTTTACTTCCAAACCGACATGGCCGAGAATTCTCCCAGCATGTGCACATTGTAATAGATGATGTGTATAATCCCCATATACTGCCATACTGTAGTATGGTAGCATCAATCAGACAACCTAGGGTTAAAGTACCCTAGGCCTAGGGGGTCTGGAAAATAGTAAAAAAAAAAAACGAAAAATTCAAATCACCCCCCCCCCCTTTTCCCTAGAACTGATATAAACCGTTAAAAAATAATGAACATATAAGGTATCGCTACCTCCCAAAAATGTCTATCAAAGCATAACCACAGTTATTCCCTGTGTTTAACCCCGTAAGGGAAAATAGTGCCCAAAATCGAAAAATGACACCATTTTGGAAAATTAAAAATGTTTTTTTTTTTTTTTTTAAAGATTATCAAAACACCGTACAGTCCACAAAATGTTAGCATTGAAAATGTCATCCGAAGTCGCAAAAGATGACACCACCCACTGCTCCGTACTCTGATGAAGGATTTTTTTTTTTTTTTTTTTTTACAGGAGGTTTTAATGTTTGTAAATGTATGAAAACTTTATTTTGCCATCCTTTTCATTGTAAAGACCCAAAGAACAAAGTTGACTTGTCATTTGGGGGCGCACAATGAAAACTGTAAAATCCAAGCCCACAAGAAACTGGCTCAAATGAAATTTTTTTTTTTTTTTTTACCAATTTCACCACATTGGGAATTTTTTCCCCACTTCCTAATACATGGCAGGGAATATTAAATACCGTCACTGTAAAACGCAGTTTGTTACGTAGAAAACAAGCCCTCGCACAGCTCTCTACGTGGAAAAATAAAAAAAAGCTATAGACTTTGGAAGGTGGGAAGTGAAAAATGAAAACTTAAAAACAAAAAAGGGCCTGGTCATTAAGGGGTTAATGTTATCATTCCTCCACCGATTCAAGTGAGGCAGTCGTTCCATCACTAGAATAAAGAGTATGGGGGATAGGGGGAACCTTTCCATCTGGATAAGACAGATAGACGGCTACATTCACCATAGCTGAAGGGGAAGAATAAAGGACTTTAAGCCGAAAAATGTATCCCCAAATCCCCATTTGTTAAGGGTTAATAGCAGATAGTCCCAGCCTAAGGAATCAAATGCAACAACCCTGAACGAGCTAAGGAGATCAGACCCATCAGTCTGCCGGCGCAGGATGACCCCCCCGCTCCAGGTGAATATATTGCGCAATCTGGAAGATCCGGAATCTTGTGAAGCTACTCGTATGCAGACGCGTCATCCTTGTAGAAGCCTCACTTCTGGCCACATTTATCACAGTTTGCACGCCTGAAAACATCTCCACCCCCTGCGCCAGTTGGGCAGGGAGGGGGCAGTGACAAAACAGCCTTTGAGGGGACAAAATGAAGGATATCATATGGACATCTTTATGGTCCTGAGAGTCGGAATTAGTTCCCGAGGAGAAGAAGTCATGTAGCGACCAAACATGGAGGAGTGCACTGGGCTCCAGGACCATCACCAGAGCCCTCGCTGCTCCACAGGCTGCGTTCACATGTTGCATTTTCTAATGCATTTTGTCTGCAATGGAAAATTCTAAGGGGGAGGGGCTCTGGCAGAACATATATGTGTAGAAACGCATAAATATAATCAGGCTAAGTGCAACATGTGAGTGAGGCATCAATGATGTCCCGCCACTTCAATAAATGTCTATAGGACGGTCCGAATCAGTCATGGGACACTCTTAACCTGCTGTTACATCAATCACTGTTTTCAGGAACTTGTCATCCCCGAAACCTTCCATCACAATCAATCTTTTTATACTCAGCCACCTTCCTTCAGAAATCAACGTTTAACATTATGCTAATGAACCAGAAGGGCTCTGGTGGGCATTACCAGAAGCCTTCCATGCTGTAGCTTTACAGGCTGTTACACTGTCTTGCGCTTTCCTTACGCAGCACTTCCCCCTCTCCCAGTATGTGCGGTTACATCAACCAGGGGGAGTGGTGAAGTGCTGGGGGAGCAGAGGGGACAGTGTAACAGCCTGTGAAGCTACAGCATGAAGAAGATCTGGTAACACCCCCTAAAGCCCTTCTGGCTCATCAGCATCATTTGGATCTATGAATAAGTGTCCCTGGTTTATCATGCTTCACTTTGATTATAGGTTTCTAGAGCATCCATAGACTGAGTAACATTTTGTGCAGCCACCACTAGAGGGAGCCGGCCACCTATGGATCTTACAGAGATGAACACAATGGGATCTGCAGAATCTGCTTTACAGATGAGCAAACTTTTCCTAATACATTTTGGATCAGACTTATCAGATTTGATTTCAATCTGAAGCAAAATGTACTTGAGTCACCTTGGGAAGACGTGTATACCCCGTGCATTGTCCTAAACTATATCCAACCTCTTCCCAGTAATGTCCCAGGATCAGTTCCCCTACTAACACCAAGTCTACAAGTACCAGCACCACCTCCCTCTGCCCATCCTCCTCATCACTATCCCGGCGCTGACTACCCTGAGCCAATCCATCTCTAGGAAGCCAATGGTAAGGATTATGCCTACGGGGTTATGGGGCATAGCTTTCCCTTAAAGGGGTTATCCATAGGTCGGAAAACATGTCTGCTTTCTTTTAACAGCGCCACACCTGACCATGGTCTGTGCTGGTATTGCAGCTCAGCTGTATAAAGCTGAATGGAGCTTAGGTGCAATACCGCACACTACCTATGGTCAGGGGTGGAGCTGTTTTTGGAAAAAAGCCGCCATCTTAATACCCCTTAATTAATAACCTGGAGTATTATAATGTGAAGGAAACTAAGGGGGGCAGTACGCGGGGTGTGGAGGTATAGAGCACCCCCATAGTGTCGTATGGTTCTGAGCTTTGTACTGTCAGACACATCATAGGACTATTGTCTGTGTATGTGGTGACATCTAGTGTCCATATTACAGTACTGCATGTGGATAGGCTCCTGTGGATAAACCCATCCCTCTCCTAGGGAGATGAATTGTACAACTGGAGACCCAGACACCAGGCAAGTAATTGGTTCCAAAGCCCCAAATGTTATCCTGAAATAAGAAAAAAAAAGCGACGATTACCCAGACACCAATTACACATAATAGACCAGACCAGATGGGAATAATATGGTGGCCTCCATGTCTTTATACACAGAGATCAGGATTTTGCAAATAAGACCTAGCAAAGTTCATGGAGATACAGTATATTAATCCATTCAGCGGTCAGCAAACGGTTAAATAGTAGAATAGTTTTCTTTTATATAAGAATACAAATGTATCTACACTTCTCTTGGCTGAAATTAGGTTAGTCTTCGGGAAACTGATTTAAAGGGATTGGCCACTTTTCAATAAATCTCTTCTAATAGACTTGTCTCTGTACATGTACACAACTTCCTGTTTCTGAAGCCTTCAGTCTGTCCTAATGGCGTCACCCACTGTGCCTCTCTCCCTCTCCCCCAGTTCATCCTTACTGACAGAGACCAGAAGAGGGGAGGGGACCAGGATGGGTCACATCACTCCTACTACAGCTCCTCCTGTTCATCAGAGCTCACACATGTAAACAAAGAATCACAGAGAGTCTTCAAACAGCACTAAAGTAAGTAGGAGGACTGCTGAATCACTTGATAAACATTCAGGGATTATTATTATGGCAGGAAAGGCAAAAAATGGTCAACCCTTTTAATGAATACAGGCAGTCCCCGGGTTACGTACAAGATAGGGTCCGGAGGTTTGTTCTTAAGTTGAATTTGTATGTAAGTCCAAACTGTATATTTTATAATTGTAGAACCAGACAAAAAAAATTTGGCCCCAGTGACAATTGGAGTTTAAACATTTTTTGCTGTAATGGAACCAAGGATTATCAATAAAGCTTCATTACAGACACCTTACAGCTGATTATTGCAATCTGGGACTATAGTAATAGTATCCAGAGAGCTTCACCTGAGGTCAGAGGGGTCTGTCTGTAACTATGGGTTGTATGTAAGTCGGGTGTCCTTAAGTAGGGGACCGCCTGTACTAGAGAACCCAACAGTGGGGCTCAGGCTGGGATATTGAATCAAAAAGAAACTGTATGTTACAAATGTCATTTCATATCTTCAGCGTGGAATTCAGTTGGCCCAACGTTCCAATCGCGGAACGTGACTTGTGATGTAAAAGGAAGTGATGTTCTGTGGTCTGAGCAGGGCCGGATTTAGACTAAGTGGTGCCCGAAATTCTAATTACGATCGATTTAGAATGGGGTGTACCAGGAATATGCAGTAATAATATCTAGCACCGCACATACAAGGAAATCTGCTAAAACATGCACCCAAAAATCTAAGCAGCTTGATACAGATTTTTCTGCAGCCCATATATTACCATGTATGGCCCCTTACACACACACGTTAGGAGGGCTGATATCAGGCTGTGTAATTTGCGAGCAGATATCGGACCCCAAAGATGTCTATGGCACCCAGTCACAGTGCCGTCTCACCACATCTTTACCGAGGAAGCTGCTGGCTGCTCAATTCTCTATGGAGAGGGGAGGGGTGAGCAGCGCTCACTGTTCCTCTCTCCCGGGCTGAACATCTGTCCTGTAAGCAGTGGTAAAGCGTTAAGTCCAGCGCAGGCAGTAGTGCAGGATTCATCCTGTGCTGGACTGAACGACGTGCCGCAGCGACAAGGAAATTACAGGATGGCTTGTGGAAGAGGAAGTCACATGATACCCCTCACGACACTATTACATGTATGTACATATCCAGACATATGCATATATACATAATACAGTGTATGACTATACAGTATCCATATACATTACACATGTCCATATACAGTACACATGGCAATACACATATACAACACATGTCACCATATATATTCCACTGCTCACTTACTTGTAAAGAAGCTCAGCAACAGACATACGGGACTCAATGGTAGCTGGAGGCACAGTACAGCCACATTTTCCCTCCACACCTCCCTTCCCCTTCGTCCTGTCTATTACTCTGGCACTTTCTGTGTATGTGGAGCCTGTGGAGAGAAGCAGCTAAATGCATCTGCTGATCACCAGAGTCTTCTTCTATTTAGACACCGCAGAGAAAAGACTCCATGCTCCAATCCTCCAGAGAGAATCCAGTGGCTTTTGGTGATGGGGCCCTTGGCGATTGCCCACTTTGCCCGGGCCTATCGCCGGCCCTGGGTCTGAGAATTCCACTGATTGCCTGAGATGGTCCCCCACCCCTTGTCACTTCTGGCCCAAATGCATTAATTGGAATCCGAAGTCTGATACGGGGGGCAACCCCTGAAAAATTACCCTCTTTAAAACAAAATATCACAGGCTAACACATTTTTTCTACAGGTTGACAGGTTAAATAAATAAAGATTAATATTATTAGGTTGCAATGTGCAACATAACCACTGGGTGTCCTTACACAGAACATCACATCACTAAACTACATTGTCTTGAAAAGCTGCTCATCTTGTGATGATCGCACATATCCAGGTAGTAGGTCCATCCATGGGGAAAATGTGAGATACTGGAAATCTCTCTTTGTATTGACAACATGAACCCGTAGTGCTCACACTGGAGATGTACTATTCGGGCCCCCCAATACCTCCACTGAAGCAACAATTAAAACCATGCAGCATGAAAATTCCTCCCCTGTAGCGTCAAACAAATAACATTACAGCACAACATACCTCCCCAACAGTGCCATACATACCACAGTGCAACACTATACACCTCCCCAGCATTGCCATACATATCATAGTGCAACATAATATACCTCCCAGAAGTGCCATACATATCATAGTGCAACACTATATACCTCCCCAGCAGTGCCATACATATCATAGTGCAACATAATATACCTCCCCAGAAGTGCCACATATCATAGTGCAACACTATATCATACACCTCCAAACCGCATTTGCCATACACTATCATAGTGCAACATAATACCTCCCCAGAGTGCCATAAATCATAGACACTATATACCTCCCCAGCAGTGCCATACATATCATAGTGCAACATAATATACCTCCCCATAAGTGCCATACATATCATAGTGCAACACTATATACCTCCCCAGAAGTGCCATACATATCATAGTGCAACATTATTATTACCTCCCCAGCAGAGTGCCATCATGTCCTGAGATCATATGCAACACTATATTACCCTCCCAGAATTGCCTATACCCACTATCATAGTGCAACATATATACCCCCCAGAAGTGCCATACATATAATGTCAACACTATATACCTCCCCAGAAGTGCCTAAATATCATAGGCAAACACTATATACCTCCCCAGAAGTGCCATAATATAATAGTCGCAACACTATAACCTCCCAGAAGGCCATACAATCTATAGTGCAACACTATATACCTCCCCAGCAGTCATACATATCTAGGCAACACTATATACCTCCCCAGCAGTTGCATACTATCATAGGCAACACTAATCTACCTCTCCCAGCAGTGTCATATCATGCAACACTTATACACTCCCCAGCAAGTACTATAACCTATCTAGTGCAAACATCATATACATCAGCAGTGTCTACATATATGCAACATATACTACCTCCCAGCAGTGTCATACATATCATAGTACAACACTATATACCTCCCCAGCAGTGCCATACATATATAGTCAATACAATATAACTCCCAGCAGTGTCACTATCAGATATACGGGAACATATATACCTCCCAGCAGTGCCATAAAAGAATAGTGTTAAGGACAATACTACAAGAGGGAACGAGATCATAGTTGTTTCAACACTATCTACCTCCCCGGCAGGTGCCATATATCAATGGTGCAAACACTATATACCTCCCCAGAAGTGCCATACATATATAGTGCAACACTTATACCTCCAGAAGTGCCGACATATAGTCCCAACACTATATACCTCCCCGCAGTCAGTGCCATTACATACTCATAGTGCAAACACGATATACCTCCCCGAAGTGCCATACATATTATTAGTCCAACACTATTATACCTCCCCAGAAGTGCAATTACACTATTATAGTGCAACCTGCTTATACCTCCCCGAAGTACACATATAGTGCAACAATATATACCTACCCAGAAGTGCCATACATATCATAGTGCAACACTATATACCTCCCCAGAAGTGCCATACATATTATAGTGCAACACTATATACCTCCCCAGAAGTGCCATACATATAGTGCAACACTGTATACCTCCCAAGTGCCATACATTAGTGTGGCCAGTATTAAGCATCGGGCAGCACAATAAGCCTTGGACTTAGCTTTCAATCCACAAACCTCTAATGAATGAAACATTTTCCTTGAAGCCTCAGAACTGCCTGGACGTATAAGACACGTAATCTGTTACATATACAGGCGGTCCCCTACTTAAGAACACACGACTTACAGACAACTCCTAGTTACAGACAGACCCTCTCTCCCCACTGTGACTCTCTGGATGCCTTCCTTTAGTCCCAGACTGCAATAATCAGCTGTAAGGCGTCTGTAATCACGTTTTATTGATAATCCTTGGTCCAATTACAGCCAAAAATTTCAAAAATCCAATTGTCACTGGGAAAAAAATTTTTTTTGGCTACAGCTACAATTATAAAATATACAGATCCGACTTACATACAAATTCAACTTAAGAACAAAACCTAAAGAACCGATCTTGTACGTAACCCAGGGACTGCCTGTATCCCATTTTGTAAATGTAATGATCGCTTCCTAACGCATTGACCTCACAGTTTTATACAATTTCTTTGTTGCCTGCTTTACATCTTTATTCCTAAAACTATACACCACAGGGTTTAACAGAGGAATAATATATACGAATAGGATGGTCAACACTTTGCCCCGATTCAGTGATACAGTCGATTTGGGTCGTAAATACAAGTCGAACATTAAAACATAGAAACAAGTGACAACGGTCAAGTGCGACGCACAGGTGGAGAAGGCCTTGTACTTTCCCGTTCTAGACGGAATCTTCATAATAGTGGAAATGATGTAGATATAGGAGACCAGCGTGAGAATGAAGGCAGTCATGACTAGTAGAGTGCCTTGGACTAGAAGCACAGTCCGTATATTTGTAGTATCACCGATAGCTACTTTCTCTAAGGCTTTGAGATCACAAAAGAAATGATTGAGGACACTGGGTGAATTATAAGATGCCCCAGCTGTGACCATAGTTGGCGAGATGGAACCCAACATCCCACCGATCCAGGTGGCTACGGCGGCGGCTCTACACAGTCTCTGGTTCATGATCATGGTGTAATGTAGGGGCTTACAGATGGCCACGTACCGGTCATAAGACATCACTGTCAAGAGGAAATATTCAGTATTCCAGAAAGCAATAAAGAAGAAGAGTTGTGTCATACACCTAACAAAGGTGACCCTTCCATTGTGGGTGGCAAATATATGGATCAACTTGGGAGAGGTGACGGTGGTGTAGACAATGTCCAGAGATGAGAGGTTACACAGGAAGAAGTACATTGGCGTTTTTAGTGAAGGGCTAGAAGAAATCAGAAGGATGAGGATCAGGTTCCCTGTTATTGTCAGCAGATAGACCAATAGGAAAAAGAAAAAGAGGGGAATTTGTAAATCTGGGACATCGGAGAACCCAACAATGAGAAATTCAACTATGTCGGTTCTGTTTTGTAACATTGGGATGTGGGAAACCTGGAAATGGAAATACATTGGACATAAACCATATACAATTGATAAAAAGCAGCAGCGTCTTCTCTTATCTTCTTAAGCTAAATTCACACCATCAGTTAAAAAAGGGAGGTTTTACGGAGGTTTAACATTCAAAATCCCATTGACATCAATGTAAATTTTATGTCACCTGTTATGGTCAGTTTTGTCATGGATCCGTTCTCCATGCGTTTGTTTCAGACGGAGGAAAAGTCCTGCAGCCTCCATCATTTTGTCCTTCCAAAAAACGCATGGGAACTATGAGAACTGTGAATCTATGGAATAGCCTGCCTCAGGCGCTGGTCACAGCAGGGACAGCAGAGAGCTTCAAGAAGCTACATAACATTGATGGTTATGTTATATAGAATTGTTTCTCCTAAATCCCTTCCTCATCCAATCCCTACCCTTCCTTGGTTGAACTTGATGGACAAGTGTCTTTTTTCAACCGTATAAACTATGAAACTATGATAACGGATCCCTGCCTAAATGGAACATAATGGATGACATAAAATCTACATTGATGTCAATGGGATTTCTAAGTGATAGGTTATACCACCGTTCTTCACTTTTTTAACGGATTTAAGGAAAGGAGGGAAGTAACGGTAGTGTGAAATGAGCCTTACTTGGCCTAAAGTGTCCTTTACTTAAAGAAAACCTACCATTTGATTTGATGCATTATGAAGCAAACATACCTTGAGAATGCTGTTGCCACATCGATGCAGAAACATATCTTGTTTAATCACTGAGCTGAGTGGTTTTGCTGAAAAAACAATTATAAAATTTAGGATAATGGGTCTCTGTCACTCCTTTGCCTGGCTCTTCGCTTCTCTTGTTACACTGCTCAGAAGAATGATGTAATCACTGACAGACAGAAGTAATCAATCACTGCACCAGACAGTGCAGACAGCTTGTGTAATATGTTTATGTACCGCAAGAATCATGCAATCCAGCTTTCCCAAAGTCATGAATGTCATTATTGTTTTTTCAGCAAAACCACTCAGTTTAGGGATTAAACAAGAAATGTTTCTGCATCAGTGAAGCTATCGCATTCTCAAGGTATGTTTGGTTCGTAATGCATGAAATCAAATGGTAGGTTTCATTTAAGAATCCAATCCATCTAGATATTACAGTGAGGTTGACATGAGGTTTCTGGAGCTCCTCTTACCTTTGGTAATATTTGTGTGAATCTTTTACATCTCTAAATGGATTTGAATCTCAAAGTAGAATTGATCTTTGGCAAATGCATATAGAGCCTAGTCACACATATTTATGTATTTAGAGAATAATAAGACGTGTCCTGTTTATCCCATAGACCACTCACTAATGAGGTCCTCTCATCTACTGAGCTCTGGAGATGTGTGTCTCCAGTGACCTGTCCTATCCTGTACATCTTCCTTGATTACTCCTCATTTAGATAATGATACCCATGTTTTCTTGAGATGTTTATTGTGGTAGCAAGAATATGATTAACACCTTTAAGGCTGGGATTGCTTTGAATAACTGAATCAAGTATAGTAATGATTAAGGAATGGTCACGTTAAAGGGGTATTCCCACAAGACAATTTTCTTATATGTACTCAGCATAACAAAATAACACATTCTCGAATTCACTGTTATTAACAAAAATACAGCATTTCACAGATATAAGCCCAACCTGTCTCTATCAGTCCTGCTGTACACAATTTCAGTTGCCCCTAGACGCGACCCTGTAACTTCTCACTTAGGGTCGGGTGGTGGCCATCTTGGATTTTTGTGTGAGATCGTGCAGATGAGATTTCTGTGTCTCTCTGCTGTGTGGCTGTAGCCCCGCCCCCTGCACGGAGCTCAGAGACTCTGAAAACATCCTGCCGGGAGATGGTGAGCAGAGAGAGAGGCTGCAAAATACAAGCTATAAGAAGATAAGTGATCCGGGGAAGGGAGAGGGAGCCACATATCTGTGAGATGTAGCAGTGCTGTGTGTGCAATAGGCATCTCATCATCTCTGATCTGTCTCATCTCTATGGGTCAGTGTGTTAGTACAATGTCAGAAGCCAGATGAAAGTGCATATAAACCCTGTACCCTGATCAAACCCTGTACCTAATCAAACCACCTTGTCACCCCACAGACCTAGATGGATAATACAGTAATGTGTCTGCTAAGAGAGGCCCCACCCACACCCTGGGATTTTACACTGAGCAGTCTAGGGAGTGTTAGGAGCTAAAACATCAATAAAACTGAGTACATTGTAAAGTAAGGGGATAAAATCTTTATTGTGTTAACATCACTAGGGGATTGAAATGTGAGAGTTTTCTTTTGTGGGAAAACCCCTTTAAGGCCTCATGCACATGACCGTACAGTCTTTTCTGTATATATGGCTGTATTCTGGCCGTAAGTACAGGATATATTGAAATAGTATAGCAACGTATGACACCGTATCCATACCGTATCCGTATAAAGTACAATAGGCTGGAAGATGATGAATGGCTGACTATTGGCTGGCTGACAGATTGCATTTCCCACTGGTTCTGGATACTGCAAATATATATGCGCATACATATAGTGCACAGCCATATACAGCACATATTTAGCTCATATTTTATACGTTCCCATTGACTTCTATGGGCCGCACGGAATGAAAATACTTTTTAAAATACGACATGCTCTTTATTTTTATATGGCTCACTTACGGTACGGTACAGTGGACCATAGGGCCTTGTACATGGTTGGCCGTATTACCCATTGGAATGCATGGGGCCAGTATATAAGGCTGTTTTTATACGGTCGTGTCCATGGGGCTAAGGTTGCAATTCCATTTCCTGCATACAGTGCCAGAGTTTGGTGCATTTTCTGCATCACAGAGTCTGTTATACACAGAGATGACCCTTAACTCTGCGCTGCCTGAGGTGAGCTATAGAATGGTGCCCCCTCTGCCCCATCCAGTAGTAATGTGTAGGGTTATTGTTTTAGTAAGTGGGTTCTCCATGCTGTGTCTTAAACCCATGCTGAAATCAGGTGTAAAGTAGGGGGTTAAAACTTGAGAACTTTCTATCATGAGCTTTCTATCATGAGCCCTTTCAATATGGACTTCTGTTACATTTAAGAGAAACTGTATGCAGCAAGATTGTAACTGGGAGGGAGCTATTGTAGCTCTAACGCAGGTTTGTAGTTGCCAGACCCTTTTTCTTTCCCTCAAAGTTCACGTTTGCCCCTGCTCTTACAAGTGCAGTACAAATATCTTCCCAAAAAATACAACCCAACAGCACTCTAAGTAGTGGCGTTACCAAGAACCTCTGGTCCCCCTAGGAAAGGGAGGGTACCCTACTCCGTAGTTTTCGTAGCCTAGTGGCCACAGAGGCAATACATCATGTCCCTATAGAGATTTTCACTTTAGAATGTAATGTGTTGTGGTTGTAATTATTATGATGTTCTGCAGCAGCTGAGTTGTGTGTTTTGAGGTTCTGCAGCAGTTCATGTGCTTACATTAACTGTTCTTCTCCTAATCTTCCATCCATCTATCCCCTCTGTATCTCTGTACACCTCTCATACACTCTGTAGTATATCTAACCACCCAAACTCATCTTGTTCTTCTTTGAAACAAAAATTCCATCTCATAAATCACATAACAATCTCTTTTCTCTGCCTAGTATCCTCCTACTAGGTAGGTAATTTCTCTCCTAACCCCTTCAAATTCCAACATTCTCCTCATTAATATTCTGTGAATCCCTTCTTCTCCTTCTCCTATAGCAACTTCCAAATGTGCCATCTGGAACATCTACTCTGCGTAAAATAAGTTGGAATCTGTTCATGACCCGTTTTTGGACCGGCTGTATTTGGACCGGCTGGCCATTACTGAAATGTGGAGCTTACATGTTGACACTGCCTCCCCTGCTACTTTGTCCCATGATGGCTTACATTTCTCTCACTCCATCAGACCTAATAGGCAGGGAGGAGATGCACGGATACTGCTTTCTCCCTAATGCACTTTCCACCAGTACCCTCTCTCACCTTCCCTTCTTTTGAGTTCCACACCTTCAGGATTTTCCGCTTTTAGCTCCATTGATCCTCTTCCCTCCTACACTTCACCCTGTATGGTGAAGTCATGGAGGAAGAAGTGTCCACCAACTCATATCTCCAGGATTTCTCTGAAGCTGCACTGACTCTACCAAAGCTTCAAAGATGCTATTAAAATTTTTCTGGCAGGCCAAATGTCAGGCTCCAGGGGTAGTGGACCCACTGGACCACCGCAGATGATGACGTAAGCCGACACCTGGGACCGGAACCTAAGTGGTATCCGGTTTTCACCAGAGCCCGCTGCAAAGCGGGTTGGACTTGCTGCGGTGTGGTATCACCAGGTTGTTCCACAGGTGGGGCTTTGTCCATGGTGCCAGCCAAGGCAAGGTACAAAGACGTTGAGCAGAATCATAGTTGAGGACAGGCAGGTGGTCAGGACGGGTAGCACGGGATCAGAGTCGGGGACGTAACAAGGTCAAGGCAGGCAGAACAAGAGCAAAGTCAATAATGGAACCAGGGTCACAACCGGAAATCAGAATACTAGCATAAGACAAGCTTTCTCAATGGCTAAAGGGCACAAAGATCCGGCAGGGTGTGCAGGGAGAGGCTGGGTAATAAAGAATTCTGGGAAGGGCCAACACCAATTGACGGTGCGCTGGCCCTTTAAATCTTTGAGAACCGGCACATTCGCGGAGTTGGGAACGCGCCCTGTACGACCGCCGGAGCTGGAATAGGGAAAGGCACACAGAGAGGGGCACGAGTGATCCCGTGACCCGAGATATGGGTCATTGGGAGCACCCGTGACACCAAACAACTAACTTTCACTCTCTTCCACACCCTCTTTTCACTAACCAAACCTGTGTCCTCTTCCCCTCTGTTATCCTGCAAGCACTAGATACCATTATGCAGGCTACTCTGCAGCTCAGACTCTTGACGTAGTATCAGGTGATGGCGATCACCCAGGCTCAAAAGCCGGGATCCTGCAGTAACAGCCGAGATCGCGACTATCGCGATCCCACCTGTTTAACCCTATTGACGCCATGGTCATTGTGACTGCAGCGTCTATAATGAATCACTGCGACGATCGCCACCCTCCGTGCATGGCACAGAGGTGCCGATTGATGCCATGGCAACCCTGAGGCCCAATAAGGACCCCAGGGCTGCCTTCACTAGAAGCCTTTTAGGATCATTACGATCTAACAGTGCTGATGTCAGCAGAATGCATAGGCTGACTATGTAATATGCTACAATACATTAGTACTGCAGTATATTACAATGAACAAGTGATCAAATGATCACTTGTTCATGTCCCACCCTGGTACAAAATAAAACAGTAAAAAGAAGTTTAAAAAAAAAGTGCAATTAAAAAAAATTATTAAAAAAGAATAAAAGTCCCTTGAAGTGCAATAATCCAATAAAACATAAAAAAAGTGAAAATCACCAGAAAAACACAACATATTGGGCATCACAACGTCCGTTACAACCCGTACAATAAAATTAAATTGGCACTGAACCCGTACGGTGAACAGCGTAAAAAAAACGTGCAAAAATTATGAAATTTTCACATCTGACCTCTTAAAAAGCGCATAAAAAGTATTCAAAAAGTAACATTTACCCCGACATGATGCCAAGAAAAAGTACTTCTTGTCCCGCAAAAAATATGCTCTAAAACAGCTCTGTAAATGAAAAAATGTTAAATGTTATGCCCATTGTTACATGACAAACAAACAAGCAAATTTCTCACAAACTGAGTTCTATATTCTGCAAAACAAGTTAACCATAAAAAAGCCATATAAATGGGGTATTGGCGTAATCGTGATGACACATAGATTAACCCCTTCCCGCACCTTGACATGACTCTACATCATAGGATGCGGGTCTTTCCCACATCTTGACGTAGAGTTATGTCAGAACGGGTAACAGTGACACAAAGTGTAGCGCTCCCTTGCCGGCAATCGCTCTGAGCGTCCGTCAGAGTCAGTGTGTGTCCGCCAGCGTCAGTGAGCATCCACCAGCGTCAGTGAGCTTCCACCAGCGTCAGTGAGCGTCCGTCAGTGAGCGTCCGCCAGAGTCAGTGAGCGTCCGCCAGAGTCAGTGAGCGTCAGCCAGAGTCAGTGAGCGTCAGCCAGAGTCAGTGAGCGTCAGTGAGCGTCAGCCAGCGTCAGTGAGCGTCCACCAGCGTCAGTGAGCGTCCGCCAGCGTCAGTGAGCATCTGCCAGCGTCAGTGAGCGTCAGCCAGCGTCAGTGATAGTCCGTCAGCGTCAGTGAGCGTCAGCCAGAGTCAGTGAGCGTCAGCCAGAGTCAGTGAGCGTCAGCCAGCGTCAGTGAGCTTCCACCAGCGTCAGTGAGCGTCCTCCCGCGTCAGTTATCATCTCCAGCGTCATTATCCGTCAGCCAGAGTCATGATCGTCGGTTAGCGTCCACCAGCGTGTCAGTGAGCGCGCCAGCGTCAGTGAGCATCTGCAGCGTCATGACATCAGCCAGCATCATGATAGTCGTCAGCGTCATTGAGCATCACCGGTCTGACGTCACCAGAGTCAGCCTAGTGAGCGTCAGCCAAAGTCAGTGAGCGTCATGCCAGAAGTCAGTGAGCGTCAGCCAGCCAGTCATGGCGTCAGCCAGCGTCACCAGCGTCAGTGAGCGTCAGCCGCGTCATGTCTGCCCCGCGTCAGCCAGCGTCGTGAGCGCCGCACGTCAGTGAGCGTCTCCACGCAGTGCGTCAGCAGCGTTCAGTGAGCGTCAGCCAGCGTCAGTGATAGTCGCGTCAGCGTCAGTGAGCGTCAGCCAGAGTCAGTGAGCGTCAGTCCAGCGTCAGTGAGTCATCTATTAGTGAGCGTCACCAGATTCAGTGAGGCGTCCTCAGAGTCAGTGAGCGTCGCCAGAGTCAGGACGTCTGCCAAGTCGTATGTCTGCCAGCGTCAGTGAGCGTCCGCCAGCGCGTGAACGTCCGCCAGCCGTCGAGTCGTACACCAGGTCAGTGGAGCGTCACCAGCGTCAGTGAGGTCACCAGATCAGTGATCAGTGAGCGTCCGTCAGCGTCAGTGAGCGTCGCCACGTCATGAGCGTCCATGCAGCGTCAGTGGCGTCCGCCAGAGTACAGTGAGCTTCCGCCAGAGTCAGTGATCGTCCATCAGCGTCAGTGAGCGTCCTCCACGTCATGGAGCGTTCCTCCTCGTCAGTGAGCGTCCGCCAGCGTCAGTGAGATGCTTCTGCCAGCGTCAGTGAGTTCTCCTCTTCAGAGTGTCTCCATTCAGTGAGCTCCGTCAGAGTCTGTGAGCGTCCTTGTCAGCGTTTTTTAAAAATAATTTGAATACTCTGAACCCCTAATCTCCCCCACCTCCATAATCCCCATTATACCCCTAGATGAATACCAAGTAAATGAAGGCATCAGAATCCTTGTGGTGTTCTATCACTTCCAGGCCCTGCCATGTGTCCAGGCAGTATATAAAGGTTTTTTTTATGAAAGCAGGAGAAATAACATTATAAATGAGTATATTTTTTCTCATTTATGCTGTTGCATGAAAATTATGTCCTAAGTGGACATTTTAGATAAAAAATGTGTTTCAATATTTCAGATATTCAGCACATCTGTTCCAAAAAAACAAGAGAGCAATACAAGCGTATATACAAAACCCCTTAAAAAATATTTACTGTGGTCTTATATAACACAGAGGTACTTCTGGCTATAAGGGCCAATGTAAATCAAACTGGGACCTGCAAAACCTATTGGGAAATAGCTGTAAAAGCTTCAAAATCCTTGCATTGTCCTATCACTTCCAGGCCCTGCCATAAGTCCCGTGAACATATTTATGCAACTTTGGGGGTATTTCTGAACTCAGGAGAAACAGCACTATAAAAACTAAACCCATTTGCTTCATTTTCATGCTCTGCATTTGAGAAATCTGTCCTACAAATGATGAATTTGTGAAAAATGTCACAAAAATGTTTTTCACATTTCAACAAAAAACTGTAAAAATACCATAGCGTCAAAAGGCTGATCATATCTATAAATAAATTCTTTCAGGGGTGTAGTTTCAAAAATGGTGTCATTTCTGGGGGTTTTCACCCTTTTGAAAACCTCAGGAACTTTTGAAATGTGTCCTGGCACCTGAAAAACAATTTCGCCTAATCTGCCCTCCAAAAGCTCAATGGCGCTCCTTCTATTCTTTACCCTATTTCGGTCTCATACAGCGGTTTACATCCACATGGGGATTATTGCCATTTGAAGAAGAAAATGCACAAACAAAATCCGAGAGGTTTTTACCTTTAAACCTGCATGGACATATGTATTTTAGGGCTAAATAATAACTTTATTGTAAAAATTTTAAAATTCCAAATGGAACCTCTGTCTTCTTTCAATTAATAAGAGAGACTGAAAGGGTTAACAAACTTATTAAAGAATGTTCTGAACAGTTTGAGGGGTGCAGTTTTAAAAATGGGATGATTTGTGGGAAGTTCCACAAAATATAACCTGTAAAACCCTTTTCAGTATGAGATGACCTCTAAAATCATTGAATCTTACATTTTCTTGAAAATTTGAAAAAAAAACGTGCAAAAATTATGAATTTTCACATCTGACCTCATAAAAAGCGCATAAAAAGTATGTCAAAAAGTAACATTTACCCCCGACATAGATGCCAAGAAAAAAGTATATCTGTCCGCGCAAAAATATCGTCTAAAACAGCTCTGTAAATGAATAATGTTAAATGTTATTCCCATTGTTACATACAAACAAACAAGCAAATTTCTCACAAACTCGTGTTCTATATCTGCAAAACACGGTTAACCATAACAAAGCCAGATAAATGGGGTATTGGCGTAATCGGATGACACATAGATTAGATACCCCTTCCCCGCACCTTGACCTGACCTCTAACTCATAGGATCGGGCTGTCCACAATCTTGACGTAGAGTTATGTCAACCGGTAAGTGACACAAAGTTAGCCCTCCCTTCGGCAACGCTCTGAGCGTCCGTCAGAGTCGTTGTGTGTCCGCCAGCGTCAGTGAGCATCCACCAGCTCATGACTTCCCAGCGTCATGTGAGCGTCCCGTCAGTGAGCGTCCGCCAGAGTCAGTGAGCGTCCCGCCAGAGTCCGTAGCGTCCATCAGCGTCAGGAGCATCTGCCGCGTCAGTGAGCGTCAGCGCATCAGTGACTGTCCCAGTCAGCGTCCAGTGAGCGTCAGCCAGAGTCATAGCATCAGCCACGTCAGTGAGCATCAGCCAGCGTCAGTGAGCTCCACCAGCGTCAGTTGAGCGTCCGTCAGTGAGCCTCCGCAAGTCTTTAGCGTCGCCAGATTCAGTGAGCGTCGTCCCAGTCAGGACATCAGCCAGCATCAGTGAGCGTCGCCAGAGTCATGAGGTCCGCCAAGTCAGTGAGCGTAGCCAGATTCAGTGAGCGTCAGCCAGAGTAATGGAGCGTCAGTGACGTCCAGCCAGCGTCAGTGAGCGTCCCCCAGCGTCAATGAGCGTCCGCCAGCGTCAGTGATCATCTGCCACGTCATGATCGTCAGCCAGAAGTCAGTGAGCGTCGTGAGCGTCCACCATCGTGTCAGTGAGCGTCTGCCAGCGTCAATGAGCAATCTGCCATCGCAGTATCATCATCAGCCACATCAATTGATAGTTCCGTCAGCGTCAGTGAGCATCAGCAGAGTCAGTAGAGCGTCAGCCAGATCGAGCCCGTCAGCGTCAGCTGACGTCAGCCAGAGTCAGTGAGCGTCAGCCAGAGTCAGTGAGCGTCAAAGGGGGCCAGCGTCAGTGAGCGTCAGCCAGCGTCAGCCGCCGTCAGTGACGTCAGCCGCGTCATTGGCGTCCGCCAGCGTCAGTGTCCAGCGTCAGTGAGCCGTCCGCAGCAGCGTCAGTGAGCGTTCCTCCAGCGTCAGTGATCGCAGTCCACGTGGAGTCGTAGCTCAGTCCGTCAGTCAGTGATGATCGCAGGTCAGTGGCGTCGCCAGAGTCGTATCGTCACCAGTAGTCCGTGAAGCGTCATCAGTCAGTGAGCGTCCCCAGTCAGTGATCGTCAGCCAGGTCAGTGAGCGTCCGCCAGAGTCAGTGAGCGTCTGCCAGAGTCGTGAGTGTCTGCCAGCGTCAGTGAGCGTCCGCCAGCGTCGTGACGTCCGCCAGCGTCGGTGACGTACACCAGCGTCAGGTGAGCGTCCACCAGCGTCAGTGAGCGTCCACCAGTCGTAGAGCGTCAGTGAGCGTCCTCAGCGTCAGTGAGCGTCAGATAAGCGTCGCCAGAGCTTCAGTGAGATCGTCCATCACGTCAGTGAGCGTCCGCCGAAGTCAGTGAGCGTCCCGCAATACGTCGTGAGCGTGCCATCCGTCAGTGAGCGCTTTCTCCGCCAGCGTCAGTGAGTCGTCCGCCATCAGGAGCGTCCCGCCGTTCAGTGAGCATCCGCCAGCGTCAGTGAGTGTCTGCCAGCGTCAGTGAGTGTCTGCCAGATTCAGTGAGCATCCGTCAGAGTCTGTGAGCGTCCGTCAGCGTTTTTTAAAAATAATTTGAATACTCTGAACCCCTAATCTCCCCACCTCCATAATCCCCATTATACCCCTAGATTTACCAAGTAAATGAAGGCATCAGAAATCCTTGTGGTGTTCTATCACTTCCATCCCTGCCATGTGTCCAGGCAGTATATAAAGGTTTTTTTTTATGAAAGCAGGAGAAATAACGATACATATAATGAGTATATTTTTCTCATTTATGCTGTTGCATGAAAATTATGTCCTAAGGGACATTTTAAATAAAAATGTGTTTCAATATTCAGTATTCAGCACATCTGTTCCAAAAAACAGAGAGCCATACAAGCGTATTATCAAAACCCCTTAAAAAATATTTACTGTGGTCTTATATAACACAGAGGTACTCTGGCTATAAGGGCCAATGTAAATCACAACTGGGACCTGCAAAACTATGGGAAATAGCTTAAAAGCTTCAAATCTTGCTTGTCCATCACTTCTCCAGGCCCTGCCATAAGTCCCGTGAACATATTTATGCAACTTTGGGGTTTTCTGAACTCAGGAGAAACGCACTATAAAAACTAAACCCATTTGCTTCCACTTTCATGCTCTGATCTGAAAATCTGTCCTAGAAATGATGAATTTGTGAAAAATGTCACAAAAATGTTTTTCACGCTACATTCAACAAAAAACTGTAAAATACCATACGCGCAAACGCTGTCATATCTATAATTAAATTCTTTCAGTGTGTAGTTTTCAAAATGGTGTCATTTCTGGGGGTTTTCACCCTTTTGAAAACCTCAGGAACTTTTGAAATGTGTCCTGGCACCTGAAAACAATTTCGCCTAATCTGCCCTCCAAAAGCTCAATGCGTTCCTTCTATTCTTTACCTTATTGTGGGCTCATAAAGCGGTTACATCCACATCGGGGATTTTGCCATTTTAAAGAAACTGCACAAACAAAATCAGAGAGGTTTTTACCTTTAAACCTGCATGGACATATGTATTTAGGGCTAAATAATAACTTTATTGTAAAAATTTTAAAATTCCAAATGGAACCTCTGTCTCTTTCAATTAATAAGAGACACTGAAAGGGTTAACAAACTTATTAAAGATGTTCTGAACAGTTTGAGGGGTGCAGTTTTAAAAATGGATGATTTGTGGGAAGTTCCACAAAATATCCCTGTAAAACCTTTTCAGTATGAGATGACCTCTACTAAATCATGAATCTTACATTTTCTTGAAAATTTGAAAAATTGGTATTCTATGTAAAGTCACCTAATGGCCAATAAAATATTATAACATTTAAAAAATGATGCCAACATAAGTAGATTTATGGTAATGTTAATTAGTAACCAATTTTGGTGGTTAGATTTTACGTACAATGGGAATAACATTAGAAATCAAAACATGTTTCACAATTTTCCAAATTTCCCACTTTTTATATAATAAATGCAAAACATAACAACCAAAATGTACACTAACGTGAAGTACAACATGTCACAAAAAAAATCTCAAAATCCTGGGTATGATAAACCGTTCTAAATTTATAACTGCAATAGTGACCAGAACAGCAACAGATTTTAAAAATTGTGCTTGGTCCTGAAGCTATATAATGGCTTAGACACAAAGGGGTTAATCAGTTACATTTTTAAAAAAGTGTCTTTTCCCATTTTCAGTTACAGGCGGTCCCCTACTTAAGGACACGTGACTTACAGATGACCCCTAGTTATAGACTGTGACCTCTGGTGAAGCTCTCTGGATGTTACTATAGTCCCAGACTGCAATGATCAGCTGTAAGGTGTCTGTAATGAAGCTTTATTGATAATCCTTGGTCCAATTACAGCTATAAAATGTTGAAAATCCAATTGTCACTGGGACAAAAAAAAATTTTGGTCTAGTGTTACAATTATAAAATATACAGTTCCGATTTACAAATTCAACTTAAGTACAAACCTTAAGAACCTATCTTGTACGTAACCTGGGGACTGCCTGTATTTATCTGATTAAAATAAGAAAAAAAATAGAATAAAAATAATCATTTTTGTTTAAAAAGTCTCAAATGTCATGAAAAAAAATTAAAATAAAAAAAGATGCAATAATATAATTTACAGAACAGCATATCAGAGGTGCACACAATGACCCAGATTTTAGAGATGCTGCCGATCACTGCCAGCATCGGGGAGCGCGATCCATTAACATGACAGCCTTGGGTCTTCCGAAGACCCGAGGCTGTCTCGTTTTAACCCATTCATTACAATGTGCTATCAGCACATTGTAATGAATGAGGAGTAAAATCCCCATATACTGCCATACTGTAGTATGGCAGTATATGACAGGATACATCAGACAACCTTGGGTTGAAGTACCTTAGGGAGTCTGAAAAATATTAAAAGTAAAAATAAAAAAAAAGGAAAAAAAAATATAATAAAAAAACCTAAAAATTCTAATTACCCCCCTTTCCCTAGAACTGATATACATTTTAATAAACAGTAAAAATCATAAACACATTGGGGCACATTTACTTACCCGGTCCATTCGCGTTCTAGCAGCGGCTTCTCCGACAAGCATTCGGGTCTTCCGGCGATTCATGAAGGTCCTGCGCCCGATGTCCACCAGGTGTCGCTGCTGCGCCGAGGTCCGCCGAGTTGCGTCGGAGTTCACTGATCTCTTCCTGGTGCATGTAAGTATGGCGCGTGCAACCAATTTTTTTTTAAAAATGCGGCGGTTTTTCCGAATCCGTCGGGTTTTTCGTTCGGCCATGCCCCCCGATTTCCGCCGTGTGCACGCCAGCGCCGATGCGCCACAATCCAATCGCGTGCGCCAAAATCCTGAGGCAATACAGGGAAAATCAGCGCAAATCGGAAATATTCGGGTAACACATCAGGAAAACGCAAATCGGCCCTTAGTAAATGACCCCCATTAGGTATCACCGCGTCTGAAAATGCCGATCTATCAAAATATAATAACAATTTTTCCCTGCATTTAACCCCGTAACGGAAAATAGCGCCAAAGTCAAAAACTGCACTTTTTTGCCATTTTGAAAAAGATTAAAAAATCAATAAAAAGTGATCAAAAGGTCGCACAGTCCTAAAAATTATAATTTGCAAAAACCACTATCCTAGAGTGAATATTTATGCTCTCGACACCTCCAAAATACAGAACAAAAAGTGATCACTGTAATCCAGAATAACACAGATGGGAATTAAAATAGTAACTGAGGCTATGGAGAAATGTGCAGCTGTAAGGGCTTCGGTATGCTCCTTTCACTCCATAGTACCGTACTTCATTCTCTCTACATTCAGAGTCATTGGTTATTGGTTGTTACTTGAGTGGAATCACTTCTTGCTGGGTATGCATCCTATAATATGGAAGTATTTACCATACTGTGATCTGCTGTATCTAAGATGTTATCACAACTTACAGAACATAAAGCTCAGTTTTGTGGACTTGAGTGATAATTCTGCATCCATGGATCATGAGATGTAATAATGGGTATAAGGAAATTTTTTTGGGGGGGTTTCAAGCTAAGCATCTTTATTTACACCCTGGTTTATGAAGTCATTTACAGAAGAGGGGACATGTGAGGTTAGGCCCTTCATTGATTCCCAGATCAACTGCCCTACAATATTTGATACCACGCTCTTAATTTTAGAATTTATGTTCTGGTTTATAACGTATTTCAGACTAATGATGACACATGGGATAAGATACAATACGAGGTCTCATTTCATTTGTTAACTTTTTGAATTGGAATTTTTTTGCACATAATGTGATTGTTTTTTGAGCACTCCCAAAACTTCTTTGTTCCTCAGGCTATAGACAAATGGGTTTAACATCGGGACCACGGCCACGTACAACATGGAGAGGATTTTGTCTTGTTCGTTCGAATGTTCTGATTCAGGTTTCAGATACATGAAGATACTTGGTGTCCGTAGAATAATAGGACTTGATTAATGGGATGAAGCCTAGAAAAAATCTTACGTTTCCCCTTAATGGAAGGAATCTTTACATTGTGTAGATGATTCTTGTGTAATGAGATCAATGATCATAAAACTCAAGGATAACGAAACAGAAATCTTCTATCGTGAGGAATCACTTCATATCTCCAGTTGTCACTAGGATGAGAGGATTATTAATTGTATATCTCACAAAGAAATGGTTAATCTTGGGAATTCACGAAATAATAACGTTGATGTCATCGATGCGAACATTAGAGCATTCGCAAGAGCTTATATCATGTAGAAGTCACTAAAGTCCAACAAACTTTCCTAGTTATAATCAGAGTATAATGTAAGGAACATACGGCCACATAGCGATCATAAGCCATGAAGTCGAATGAAAAATGTCCGAATCGCCACAGATTACGAAGGACAACTGGTTCATGCAGCCATAGAAGGGATGGTCTTGTCTTCTGTTAATATGATGGACAACATCTTGGGTAAATGCGTGAGACATAGACAATGTCACAGAGGAGAATTACACACGAAGAAATACATGGGAGTGTGGAGTTGGGGCCACGAACACCAGAACAACGATAATCATATTCCCCACTATGCCAGCAATACATGACCGAGAATCCCAAAAATATAAGAATCTCTTCATTCTGGAGGTGGAGAATGACCAGCAGAATTCCAGTCACGCGCATTGAATACACCGTCATTATCATCTTCAGGATTTTATATGGTATTAACTCTCTCCCGGTTCTAATACTGAGGTTCTGAACTCCAGTAATTAAATTCTGTTTATCCTAAAAATTAAGTAAACTGCTTTATTATAGAAACTATATTACTACATTCACATCTTATTTTTGCCCTCTGATGTGAGAATACATCAGGCGGATTCCTGATGTATCCAATAATAAGGGAGGCCTAGAACTTACTCCTGGGACCTGTCCTCCTACCATCTCTCCTGAGGGGGGAGGAGTGTACAACAGCAGTAACTAGTGTTTGGCTGCTGCCGGATGTTCTTATAGTTTCCTGAGAGACATAACTTTCCTTATAAGGATAACCAACTGTGGTCCCCAAGAGCGATGTCATCGTGAGGCCAGGGGTAGATGCAATACAGTTGCATCCATCCCCACAAGGACTTATAGCCTTTGCTGGGTTTACAGTCACAGGGTCTGTTTCTTCTTGTCTGGACGAGACATATACGGAGAATATATATAGTGTTTCAGGGTCAATTTTTTGCACAAAAATCTGTGGTATTTAGACTGAAATGTGAGTGGTGGCACGAGGGTTCACAACCGACAGGATCTAAACTGGAAGATAAAAAGAACACAGGCGCGCCCCCTAGTGCAATATGGCACTTAAAATGTTCTGTTATGAACTGTGATAGCTGCTCACACTTGGGACACCTTGTGTCTTATGCGTTGAGACGATATCAGAGATTCATGCTGTTTTTCTTTCCGGTATTTAGACTGCTGCTCTTCCCCGATCTCTTACGGTTTGTGCCGGATAGGGAAATCACGCTCAATGATAGGTATAAAAAACCGGGTTGTAGTTAGATGCGCTGTCCGGTATAGTTGATACGACACGATTTCTTGGTTGATATATCTTTTATTATGTGGATAGTGGACTATGAGCGTTTCGGGGGTCATCAGGTCCGTAACAATGCTAGTTAAAATTAGTAAATAAATAAATAAATAATAAAAATACAATCAACAAAAAAATGCGCTAATGCTTTGTGCAGGTATGTGGATAGTAGATATATATAAACACAATTAGATAGAAATAAATTGCATGATGGTTTCTAAATGGATAAAACAAAAATTCTGATAAAAACTGTCTCCAAATAAGTAAATGCATAAATAAATAAATAATGAATTAGTAGATTAATAGATGTAGTACATACATTTCCATATACACAATAATGTAAATAGTGATATGGGAGGACACATCATGAAGAGGAGGATATAGTATGTTTTGCTGAGGGCTGATGGGGAACAGTAGTTAAAGTGTGGAAAATGCAGAGGACGAGTGTGTAGTGAAATGTCGTGTGAACACGTTTTCAATGGGGGGTTACCTTTAGGGGTTAACAAGTTGCGGAGTGCCGTCACGTGGCATTTAGGATTCCACGGAGCGTGATAAAGAGGAAATGAGGTACATTAGATGAAGGGATGTTGGATAGTAGCGTTTTGTAGGGAGCGTTTTGTAGGGGGTACTTCCTGTTCCGGGGACGATAGCTGCTTGGCGGGCCGCGCTTAGTAGTGAGCGTCCTGTGTGGTTCGGGGGGGAGCTTATATGCAAGGAAGAAATATAAACTGCGCGCACCTCACACCTACACACTCACCTACTCAGTTTCATTTTTGCTTACGGACCTGATGAAGGGGGTGGACCACCCCCGAAACGCGTAGTCCACTATCCACATAAATAAAGAACATTCTAACCTAAGAAATCCGTGTCGTATCACTATTTCCGGACAGAGCGTCTAACTACAACCCGGTTTTTATACCTATCATTGACGAAGGATCTAAACTACTCCACTTTCATGTGGCAAACTAGAACTTGCTAGACCTAAAGGCTGGTCTAATTGTCCCCAAAATTGTGCCAAAAAAGTGTCCGGAAACCTGAAGTACAGTAAAGTGCCGGGATTCCAAGTGAGCTCAAATTTGTGTGACCAAACAAAAGAAAAGGTCGTGAACGAGAAAACTCGCAGTATTTGTCCCGCCAACACATCAAATATAAATGCACAAAAAAAGAAAATCCATTGGAAGCCAAAAATAATGAATGCCCCCCATATTGCAGATGGATACAAGTGAAGACGGATGGTTGCAGTATGTGTCTTTGATACTTTCAGTGTTTACACAGAACCATGTCCAAAATACAAGATTGAGGTGTCCTCTCTCGTTACTACTGTAGAAAACAGAATTTTACATTAAAGGGGTTTTTACACACAAAGCAAAGTTAGTCCCTATCCATGGGATAGGCCTAACTTCAGATCAGTGGGGTCTCAGTGCTGAGACCTCCGCACATTGCGAGAATGAGGGGTCAGACCGACCCCTTCGTCGCTTCATAAGAGTAATGGAGCAGATGGCCGCACTTGAGAGTTCTGCTCCATTAATCTCTATGGAGCTGACGGAAATTGATGAGCGCTGAGACCCCCGACAATACACAGTTAATCCCTATCCCATTGGAATGGGTCTAACTTGCTTGTGCAAAAACCCTTTATCTCCTCTCTAACAAGGACTTTTTTAAATTTCTACATCAGCTCTAAAATAGAAAATATAGTAACATAGTAATAATTACAAAAATGGGAGCAACTTAATAATAGTATGGAAAAAATTAGTAATAACAACAATATTAACACAACAAATTGCACTTCATAGTGACAGCATGTAATATTCCTGCCATGTACGGGAAGTGGGAAAAAAATTCCAAATGCAGTGAAAATCACATTGCACACATTTTCTTTGTGGCTTGGATTTTACAGCTTTCACTCTGCACCCAAATGACAGGTCTCTTTATTCTTTGGGTCGGTGCAATCACGGGGATCCAATTTATAAGTTTTTATACTACATTTACAAAACCTCCTGTAAACAAAAAAATTTAATCTGCTATATCCGTCGCTATTACTTCTCTATACTTCGTGATACGAGCTGTGGTGTGTGTCTTTTGTTGTGACTTTTGGTGAAGTTTTCAATGCCACCATTTTTACCACTGTACGGCCTTTTGATCACTTTTATTGATTTTTCCTTTTGCAAAATGGAAAAAAAAGGACATTTTGGTCTTTGGGTGGCTATTTTCCCTCACAGGGTAAATGCCAATGAATACTGTCATTATATTCGATAGATCGTCTTTTGGGATCCCGCATACCTAACATTTTTATGATTTTTACTGTTTGTATTTTTATCAATTCTAGGAGAAGGGGTTGATTGAATTTTTAGGTTTTTTATTTTATTTAAATTTTTAACTTTTTTTTTATTTTATTTTTTACTATTTTCAGACCCCCTAGGGTACCTTAACCAGGTTAGATAAAACCCGATTGCAGTTGTTATGGATGGGTGTGCTGCATTTGCAGCAAACATTCGGTGTGTGGATAGGTAGGGCCTGAGCCCTCTTCTATTCCCCCTTCCGCTACAGACATTCAGTGAACATCCTAATGCGGTAAGGGCGTAGGGATGCGAACAATGATAGTCAGTAATAAATAATAATAATAAAATAATGTAAAGTAAAATATTTAAAGAAATCTACCATCACAATCCATCATGATAAACCAGGGACACTTACTCATAGATCCAGCACCGGGACTGGTGTTAATCTTCTTATTTCTTATCCATGGCCTCCTTCTTCTAACATCACTTTGTAAATTATGTTAATGAGCCTTACAGGCTACTTTACCTTCTCTGTGATCTCGCTTTAACAGACTACTAACACGTCTTACCCTTTCCGCTGCACCATACCTTCATGATGCTTGATTTTAATGATAGATTTCCTTTAATTGCAAAAATGTAAATATAACCGTTTTTTATATCTGTTAGGGCAGATTTATTTAATAGATTTCCCTGACTTAAAAAAGGATCATTAATCAACAGATAAATTTGGTATTGGCTGTATCCATGGCCTCTTTCCTTATGAGGGTCGGTGAGGGGTGTTACCAGCTCTGTGTTGCCCCCGAACGTTTCACTGTTGTAATATTTATTGTTTTGAATATTATTCATATGTTTAGTAAAAAATAAAACAATGAAATAACAATTCTGAGTAAATCAAAAACATTTAAAATGACTAGGGTGTACATAGCTACATAAAGTATAATAGCATATTATGAAAGTTACAATATATTAGACAGTCACAGATTATTTGGAAAACTACTAGGAAGCAGACAGGACATGGGACAGTAAATCCTAATTTGAGCCTAAACATTGGCCATGAAACTGGGCACTTTCCCTTCCTGTGCCAAGGTTGTAAACACGTAACCGACGACAAAACAGATAACACAAAGGGGAAATTGACATTGACATCTGGCCAAGTAGCAAGGAAAGTATAAAATTGATTTCAGTAATAGTCAGGAACGTAACCAATATGGATCAGGAGACCAAGAATAGCAGAATAAGCACAGACAGAAATCTAGAAAATTGGTTGACCGGCAAGGAAAAATGGTGCATCTGGGGTTTAAATCAGAGTCTCCAGATGGAGGGGCAGGGCACTAAAGGTGTGCGAGCCTTAACTCTACCAGAGCAAGGATAAAAGAGCAAGACAAAGTCCAATAGCAACGCATGCCTAACACAATGAAGAGCAGAAGTACTAACACGATAAACACTAAAACTCCTACATGGCTGATTATGGAAGATCTTAGGATTTCCATACTTTACTTGTATTTTCCATAAAGCTGATGAATACACTTTGGTTTGTCCAGATGTAAGTTTCTATTTGATATCCTGAAATCTGTCCATATGTATGTAAAGATAGTACAATACAAGACTGGCACAAAGATCTCATCAAAAGAATCTAGCCACAAGAAGATGCAAAAAAAAAAAAAAGAAAATCAGCTTGAAGGAAAATTTTTCAATAACCCTTTATAAACTGTGGAGGTGCACAGACTATGGCTAAGCAGTTTATATGGCAATTTTAGTTGCGGGTCTAGTGTTTGTAGTGATCACAAAGTGATATACTCCACAAACTGAACAATAAAAATGACAACCCCTATAACGGCTCTGCGCATAAGAAAATAAAAAAACTGTTGTAAAATATATAAAAAATAAAATAATTTAATATAATACAATGTGAGTTTGGTATTTCGGTGACTTTGATGACCAGAAAGAAATACAGGCAAGGAAAAAATCTGTAATTTTGCCTTGTTTTTCTAATTCCATTTTTATTCCAGCTTCCCAGTTCTTTGTACAGAATCTAAATGTGTGCCATTAGAAAGTACAGTGAGTGTCCACATAAAAAACAGCCCTCATACAGCTGTGATTGGAAAGAAATTTAAATATAAAATGGCCTTTAAAAGTGGAGAGGGTAATAAAGCTAAAAGCTAACTACCGGGCTAGAATTTTTAGCCAATAATATTATACCATTCCAAATTTATCTGTGGAATAATGCTCCTTTTTAAGTCTATTAAATATAATCTGCCCTAACAGAATCATAAAAAAACTGTAATATTCAAATTTATGCCATAAAGGAATCTATAATCGAAATCTAGGACCGTGACAGTGGTAGCAGGGGAAGGGTAGACAGGTGTACAGTCTGTAAACGCGACGAGGTGACGGGAATCTAGGGGACCCTTAAGCTCTATAGCATAATTTAAAAAGTGATTTTTAGAAGGAGGAGGCCATGGATAACAAATATAAGAAGATTACCCCAGTCACGGTTCCTGGACCTAGTTAATGTCCCTGGTTTATCAGATGGATTTTGAGGGTGGATTTTCTCCCACTCTGACTGATACCATAAGTGAATAATACCTACTGAGTGTAAGATGTTAGCTGGCACATCAAGAGTCAATGGCAGAGGACGTGTGTAAGCAGGAGTATACAGTATATATATATAGTTGTACTGACTCATACTCAGGAGTATTTAAAGAGGCAAACAGATGCCTTAGAACAGGAGGATGATTTCCCCTGTGGCGTCTGATGTTGAATTATTCTTAGTACTGTGTAAAGATTATCAACATGAAAGCACATTTTTGTGAAGTATAGAATATTAACTTGTTTAACACCGGACAATTTAAAGGAAATTTATACAATAATACACCCAACACTACTCCCTAGATCCAGGTCACTGTAACTGTGCTATCTTCTGTATTTGTATACAATGGTTTCTGTTCTTCTAAATCAACTTTTAAAATTTGCTAATGAGTCAGAAGTATTCCTGGGGAGTTTATCATACCATGGAATGCGTGGATTCACAGACTGTTACACTGTGTAAGACAAATCTCACCCTTCGACTGCATTCTAAAACTTCCCTGCTGCAGTGAGATTACATCAGGCAGAGGAAGGGGGGAAGTGCTGAGGGAGCGAGGACGAATGTAGAGGAAATTGAGTGAATGTCTTGACAGGACAATGCGATTGGCGAGGCTCTGTCGACTCATTAGCAAGATAGATATAATTGATTTAGAAGGAAGGAGGCAAAGGATAATTAATATATAAGAAGATTCCACAGTCCCCGTGCCTGATCTATGAGTAATGTCCCTGGGTTTATCTGATGGATGTGATGGTAGATTTCCTTAAATAAATTGTTTGAAAGGTTGGGGAATCCCTTAAAGCCCAGAGCCTGGTGGCCATGACCCCCTGCGCCCCCCTAGTAGCTACTGATAGCAATGACGTAACCAAGACCTAAAACTCTCCTCCAATTAACCAGAATCACAGACAGTAGTGAGGGTCATTCGACAACCAGTCGGCACAAAGAGCCGGCTCATTCACGTGAACGACGGGAGCCCTGATGGCTCACTAAACCCCGGCCACACAAATGGCTCACACCACACCCCCTGACCCGATACAATCGTGTTAAAAGTGGTGTGGTGTGGGGTACTGACTGGACTAGCAGCTCCCATATATATATTTACATAGGGACGCCGTGTATCAGAGAGCATAAGAAACCCGGTCTGTTGTTATTGAGCGGGAGCCTAATGAGCCAGCTCGCTAGAAGAGCCGGACTTCCCACACTAACAGACAGGCCTAACTTTTATACATCTTGTTCATCAACTTCTGGGTGAAACCACCAATATAATCGTGAATTCACTACAAATGATAACTTTGCTGAGATATTGTCAATGTCATGTATTTAAAACCGCTTACAGAGCAATAAAAATATACATAGATATCTAGAAGGAACAGTACTGACTTCTGCCACCTTGCTGGGTGGTGAATCACAATGGGGCAGGTGTTCATACCATCACATATGGTACAATAACATGGTAACTAAAAGAATGCAGCTTACCTAGAGGACTGAAGATTTACAATCAGTTCACTCATGAGTAGGTGGGTACTAATGACACCTGAGTTGCTGGAGCCATTATGGGGATCAGTCTCCTCTGTGACCAACTTGCATGAATGCCCAGTTTAATTTAGTAATGGTCCAAATGCACTAAGTGCAGTTTTTCTCAGAAATTGCAGGTGTGCACCAAATTATGGAATACTGGGGAAACAGCCTTCATAATCGGCACCCCTTTCACTGCTCGGGAGTATGCACCATCTTTTTTTTGGTGCGCTCCAACATATTGGGCTCATTTACTAAGGGTTGCCACGCTGCACTTTCGTTGACTTTGCACCTTTTTGGGATTGCAACGGCTTCAACGGTATTAACCGTGTCTGCGCTGGGATTTGGCGCCATGATGGTTTTTTTGGCACATGTGACCAATTGGGGGGCGTGGACAGGACGATGCTACTGATCGAACTGACACAAGATTAACTTCAAATTGTGTCAAAAGACAATGCACTTTACATGCATCCAGGAAGAAGAAGGTGAACCTGGATCCGGAGTGGGGAAGCGACACATGCAGGATATCGGCCACGATCTTAGTGATTGTACATCACAATGCATTATACAGACAATGCCTTTAGGTGCACTCCTCCAGACGGGAGTAATAAATGAGCCCAATATGTGCATCACAATTATTTTGTAATGTCACAGTAATAATGTGTCACAAACTCCAACTAAAGCAATACCACGCAACCTTTGGTTGTGCCACTTTTCTGTCTGACTTGTGCTGTGAGGGCCAGTTTTGGTTCTATTATAATGTTTCATAACATATAACCTCAACGGGATGAGACGGACAGTGTCACCATCATACTCAACTTCAAAAATTGGGACTCTTGGGGCA
The DNA here is from genome assembly GCA_019512145.1 of Engystomops pustulosus. Taxonomy (NCBI): domain Eukaryota; kingdom Metazoa; phylum Chordata; class Amphibia; order Anura; family Leptodactylidae; genus Engystomops; species Engystomops pustulosus. The sequence continues at coordinate 103,688 of WNYA01000532.1, read as the reverse complement.
CATTTCCTTACCATGTCCACAGAGTACACCGAAAGTGCATTGTCCGACGATAATGCCCGTCGTCCTGCATGCTGTGTCATCTTCCGTGCGGTCACGCCCCCCTAATTCGGGTTGCAAAAACGATTGCATGTGACCCAATCCAGCAGCAGCACGACACCTGTTTAATACTACTCTGAGCCGTCTAATTCCTGAAAAAACTGCAAAGTCGAATGAAAGTGCAGCCCCTTATATGAGGTGCATGCTGAAGGAGTGGTGCAAGTGAAGTATGTAAGGCACAACATGGATCAAAAGACAGTACACAAAGCAGTTGTTGTATTTTATGCCTTGTTTTAAACACCCCCAGGGGGTTAATATAAAATTTAGAGAATCTAATAACACAAAAAATAAAAAATAAAAACACCTATTTTTTAAATAATTTTCATATAAAGAAATTAAAGCTCTGTCGGACCGGACGGGAATCAACACATCCGGATATATGACGCACCAACTTAATGAAACACAGCACAGTGCATATCATCAACATGCATTTTTGTGAACTCCGGGGACCGGTAAGAAAATGTGCCCAATATTTCTGGGTCCTGCAGGATGCACCACTTCTAATGGAAACTTTGGGTTCGCTCATCTAGAGAAATCAGATGTAAGAAGTCTAGATTTTTAAAGAAATGACCTTGTAGAAGTACGGTTGGATGAATGGGGTCAATCTGTGAAATGAATGAGACTCGTACTCTAAAGAGATTTCACCGGCAGGAAAAGTTTAGGGGTCAGGAAACCCAATTTGTATGATACAAATCAGGACACACAAGCTATTTCACAAGCAAAAGTCTGAAGGAAACAAACTCCCAAACATAACAGCTACCTACAATTCACCACTGATCCATGTAATCTAAAGTCTAAGGATATCCTTAGAAAGGTTGACTGAAGTTTCATAAAACACAGAAAGGGCATGGAAGGTGCTCGACTGCATACCAGGATGATATACTGGAATATACTGGATAACCTTGATGTACTATAAAAGGGACTTCCCCTTACACACTTCCTACTCACTTTAAGGATTATTCTACTATTGACCTGTTTTGAAAATTTTAGACCAAAATGTTTTTATCCAATATATTCAGAATATTTATTATAGTTTTTTTATTTACAAAATGTGATTCTTTTCCATATGACTTTGGCAGTTTTTCCAGCAGCTTCCAGAACTTCATTGTTCCTCAGGCTATAGACAACCGTTTTAAGGGTCGGAACGACCACATAGACATAGGAGAGGATTTTGTCTTGTTCATTTGAATGTTCAGACTCAGGTTTCAGATACATGAAGAATACTTGGTCCTTAAATAATAAGACTGTGATGATGGGATGAGCAGCTAGAAAAAGCCTTCAGCTGCCCCTTAGATGAAGGAATATTTACATTGTGTTGATAATTCTCATAAGGAGATCAAAATTATCACAAACTAAACCGGCCACGCAAAAATCTTCCCACCGTGATGAGGGTTTCATGTCCTCGGTATCACTGGAGGAGAGTATTATTAATGGATTATCTCACAGAAGAATGGTTAATCTTGTTCGAGTAGCAGAATGATAATTGAGAGATCATTATGGTGAACATAAAGAATTCGTGGCACTTAAAATCATGTAGGAGGTTGCCAACCAAACAAAATTTCTCGCATGATCAGAGTATATGTAGAGGAGAACATACGGCCACATAGCATCATAAGCCTGAAGGTCAGAATGAAAATGTCTGCATTCACCAAAATATGAAGAAGGACAACTGGTCATGCAGCCATTGAAGGAGATGGTCTGTCTTCTGTTAAATAATGGACAACATCTTCGGGATGATACCGGAGACATAGACAATGTCAACAGAGGAGAGATTACACAGAAGAAATACATGGGAGTCTGGAGTTGGGGCACAGAACAGACCAGAGCAACGATAATCATGTTCCCCACACTGCAGCAGATACATGACCGATCCCAAATATAAAATCATCATTCATCTGGGTGGAGAATGGAGTCAGGAGAATTCAGTCAACTGACCCATTGCAATCATTCATCTTGAGTCTCTATGATAAAAATTGGAAAACGATTTTTTTTTTTTTTTAAATTCTTTAGACTGTCATAAAGGAGATCAAAATGATCAGTAGTAACAGAAGTATTGGGCAAACGGAGATGTTAGAGAGTCCATAAGTGGACACAAACTGTTACTATCTAGACTAACGGCAGAACTTCCAAGATATAGGGGTTGATGACCTTTTACCCATCTGTGAGGGGCAGGATATCAGGTAATTTAACCCATATACATCTATTTAGGGCTCTGCACCACTTTATTGATATGTAAAGTGAAGCCTCTGGTTCAGAAATGTCTTTGGGGATATTGACTGTAGCAAAATGTGGTTATAAAATGGGTTTTTTTGTGATCAAAAGAATATTATGATTTATGTGCTAACAATGTACCCAGTCCTGTCCAATTTTTGGGGATCGCCACCTCATGAGAATGTACAGAAGTTCTATGAAGTCGCCTACATTGTGTGAAGATCTTAAAGGCATATCAGCACTTGTATTTTTCCCAAAAAATATGAAATTGTTCACATGATATTTCTTCATTGTAAAGATAAAATTCTTGGCCCTCTACTGACACAGGGTCATTAACAATTGCCTCTACACTGTACTGGTGCCACCCGATTCATAAGTGGTGGATTTCTTGCAGATATTACTAAGACTACTTGAGTGGTTTTGCAGAAATATCCTTTTTAAATTTTTAGATTTTTAAAATTTGCGGGCACAGATTTTCGACCAAAAATTGTTATATATTATTCAATTCTATCATTCTTTTATTAGAACAAAACAATGTTTACATTATATGTGCATTTTGATAGTACATTATTTCTTACCCAACAGCCTCCTGGATATGAGTCACACCCATCAATGGGCAGAAAGCAGTGGAAGTGCCTCATATTTATAATGTTCTACTCACTCTTTACTAGTGATTTATGATGTACAAATGCCTTAGATATTGAAATATAATGTGTACCTGCGGTATCATATTGATCTAATTGGAAATAATATCAAAAATTGGTAAAATAAAATACGGTGTAGTAAATACCAAACTGCTCCAAAAAATATCATGTAGACTTGGCTGAGCTGGTCAAAAATAAGACCCTTTAAGGACCAGGCCATTTTCATTTTTTTTTTTTACGTTTCCGTTTTTCTTCACTCCCGTCGCAGCATAAAACTTTTTTTATTCTTCCATTTACCGAGTGTGTGGTGCTTGTTTTCTGTGTAACAAATTGTACCTCCTATTGACAGCATTTCAGATTTCATGGCGGTTATAGGAGCCGCAAAAAACAAAAAATCTAATGCTATTGTAGAAAAACACATTTGCGCCCATTTTCTTGTGGACACAGAATTTTACGGCTTCAACTTTGCACTTCAAATGACACCTGTAATTTTTCTTAGGTGGGTACGACCGCGGGCAAATTTATTTAGTTTTATTATGTTTTAATCGATTTAAAAAATTATAACCTGTTTACAAAAATAACTTTCTTCATACTTGAGAGTAGGGAATCTGTACATTTTTTGGCCATTTTTGTAGCGTTTTGGAGATTTGGGCGTATTTACGGTTATTACCGGGGGTTACTGCTAGGAGTACCATTTTGATGTGTTGATCTCTCGGAATTTTATGCGGCAGCGATACTTAAACCTGTTAATAATATTTTTTTGTTTATTTTTTTAGCAGTCTAAGGAATTTTTTTTTTAAATTGTATTTTTTTTACTACTTTTTTAGACCTCAAAGGGTACTTAAACCCATGTAGATCAGATCATTCTACCAATTGCTAAGGATCTATCAGTCTGCCCATCATCTCCAGCATACTGTTATAGACCTGTGACCATAACAGGTCCTGGATTTCAAGCAGACTCCAGGCTGCCACGGGTAATGGTTACATTCAGATCCGGTGCCAGCACCTAATCGTGGGTCCCAGCCGTGGGTGTTTGCTACATAATGCATCCAACACCCACCATGTATGAAGAGGGCTCTGCATGTGAGCTTATCTTCAACATCATTATGACATTATGACATACTGTTGTCCTAATGAGTTAAATGGATTTATGTAGACCTTGCCTTCCTGACCATGGCCCGCAACCTTGTTTTTCCAACTAGTTGTCATTGTGGTGTACATCACACATTAAGATATCTCAATATACTACTCTTGGAGGTGTTAAGAGCCATGGCGGCAAAGTAAAGATTTCCTCTGTAACATCTGTGCCTGTTTGGGCTTCATTGCCATGCAGTGCCATTCTCTGCCTGTAAAGTATGTACTGCTTCTGTGATTTGGTACATGCCTTGCATTCTCTCCTACGCTAGCCTGAAACTGCCTTATTTCCTCTACTGGTTTTCACCAACACCTGTCTGTCTCCTGCTGACTGTGTTCTGGGTTGCAGACGCTAAGCTAGCTGTGATGGACTGCTGCCTTCTCCACTTATATTCCTGTCCCCGCATCTGATTGCCAGGGGTGGCTTCAATCACTTTTTTTTGGTCTGGGATGTAATGTCTGTTTGTGTTCATTCCCCGTGCTTATTATAAGGTCTTCTTTGGAAGTTGCTAGCATTTCTGACTTCCGTATTTTTGATCTTCCACCTTTGCATGTCTTCTGACCATCAGTTTGTCTCTTGATTCTGTACTGCACTGTCCTCTGGCTTTAACCTGTATATTACCACCATCCTACTTGTTTGTCCTGCTTCTGTCTCCTTTGGCGAAGGAGGGAATGTTGTACGAGAGAGATCCATGCAGGTGGGGACATCTGGTGAGTCCAGCTTTAGGTCTCACTGTCTGTACCTTTCCTCATTATTGTCCATCTCCAACATAAGCATTTCATCATTTGGTGTCTATTATAAACAATGTCGCACTATGAGCTGGTAGAAGCTCTCCCATCCCCTTTTTATATATCAGCACCTCAAAATTAGCTTAGATCTTTTCCGCTCTTTGGGAGTGAATCTTGTAAAATGGTGGCTAATTCTGTTTAATGAGGTCTGGAACAAGTGAAGGCAGCAGAACACGCCCGATCATATCATGAAGGCAGAATCTTGGGGTAGGAGTGTTCCTGATTGACTCACAGAGGGTAATTTATCTTTATTTTGTCTTCCTGTTTTTTTCTGTCTTTTTTGAGACATTCTTCGGCGCACTGCCATTTTTGTGCCTGTTTGGGGACCATTTCGAAATGTTCGCCCGTCATTTGTTTTCATCAGTAAGACACATTTATCTTCTATTCAAGATGTGCTAAATGTCGCAAATTATATTTATCATTTCAAATTGTCACAATTTGCAAATTTTTTAAAAAACTTCAGACTAAACCATACTAAGAAAACTTTAGAAAATAGGAAGAAGTGACTTGTGACATTTATGAGTAATTTTTTGCGACATTTGTAACAAATGTCGCAAAAAGAGATCTGAAAAAATCCCCCATTTAACAAAAGGAAACATTGAGACTAATACATTACCAGAGAAGTCCTTATATACTCGAGTATAAAGCCTAGTTTTTAGCACAAAAAAATGTGCTGAAAACCCAAACCGGCTATACTCGAGTAAAAAAATATTAATTTTACCAGGTTTTTGGTAAATTAGGGGCCTCGGCTTATACTTGGGTCGGCTATATACTCGAGTTATAGGTAGATGGAAAAACAGCAAAAAGTTAAGATAAATGAACCCCACAGACTGACAGAATCTCTATGAGTGAATGCGTGTGGACTAAAGTAAGAAGGAGCCGGAAAACACTTTAGATACCTTCATTCTTCTGTGTGAGACTGGACCTGGCACATCCTGTGCCTGGAACAGATCATTTTGGAAGCAGCAATATTATATCACAGCTCGAAAACTGCTGTTTTTCTAGTGTAAGTGGTCAGTAGACAGGGATAGAAAGATATAGATGAAGGCTAGTATGGAATAATAACTGCCTAGATATACAGAAATGGCTTAGTGTGGTTGTCTCTCAAAATGTTGAGTGTTCATAATATTCCTAGAAAAACTTATTCACACACAATAATTTTATCATTATGCTTTCCATGATTTCAAGCCCCATCTAAAAGCATAATGGTCCTGCTAGAAATAAGCTGTTCTGCAAAGGGGCTCAGTGCTTTCTTCTCAGATAACGCCACCTTCGGGCTGGAGTGTTTTTGCGCCCGTTTTTGCGCCTAAATGCAAAAGTCGCACGTGATGAATATCATTAGGCGCAGCAAAACATCTGGAATTGAACGATAGATGAGGGAAAGGTGGTTATTTTAGCTGCGCGGCTAATTTGACGTTTAATCGCAAAAATGGCGCAAAAACGGTGCGCCTAAACGAAAAGGCGCAAAAACAACAGAAAAAACAAGTGATAAATGTGGCCCATAGAGCTCAGTTTTGTGGACTTGAGTGATAATTCTGCATCCATGGATCATGAGATGTAATAATGGGTATAAGGAAATTTTTTTGGGGGGGTTTCAAGCTAAACATCTTTATTTACACCCTGGTTTATGAAGTCATTTACAGAAGAGTGGACATGTGAGGCTAGGCCCTTGTTCAGATTCACTGCCCCTAAAATAATTTGATACCAAGAAAAAACGTGCAAAATTATGAATATTTGCACTCTGACCTCTAAAAAAGCGCATAAAAAGTATCAAACAAGTACATTTACCCCGACATGAGCCAAGAAAAAAGTATATCTGTCCGCGCAAAAATCGTCTAAAACACGTCTGTAAATGCAATAATTTTAATTTATCCCATTGTTACATGACAAACAAACAACAAATTTCTCACAAACACGTGTTCTATATCTGCAAAACAAGGTTAACCATAACAAAAGCCAATAAATGGGGTATTGGCGTAATCGGATGACACATAGATTAGTAAACCCCTTCCCCCGCACGCTTGACCATGACCTCTAACTCATAGGTCGGCTGTTCCCACATCTTGACGTAGAGTTATGTCTACGGGTACAGTGACACAAAGTTACGCCTCCCCTTCCGCAATCGCTCTGAGCGTCCGTCAGAGTCGTTGTGTGTCCGCCAGCGTCAGTGAGCATCCACCAGCTCATGACTTCCCAGCGTCATGTGAGCGTCCCGTCAGTGAGCGTCCGCCAGAGTCACGTGAGCGTCCCGCCAGAGTCCGTAGCGTCCATCAGCGTCAGGAGCATCTGCCGCGTCAGTGAGCGTCAGCGCATCAGTGACTGTCCCTGTCAGCGTCCAGTGAGCGTCAGCCAGAGTCATAGCATCAGCCACGTCAGTGAGCATCAGCCAGCGTCAGTGAGCTCCACCAGCGTCAGTTGAGCGTCCGTCAGTGAGCCTCCGCAAGTCTTTAGTCGTCGCCAGATCAGTGAGCGTCGTCCCAGTCAGGACATCAGCCAGCATCAGTGAGCGTCGCCAGAGTCATGAGGTCCGCCAAGTCAGTGAGCGTAGCCAGATTCAGTGAGCGTCAGCCAGAGTAATGGAGCGTCAGTGACGTCCAGCCAGCGTCAGTGAGCGTCCCCCAGCGTCAATGAGCGTCCGCCGCGTCAGTGATCATCTGCCACGTCATGATCTCAGCCAGAAGTCAGTGAGCGTCGTGAGCGTCCACCATCGTGCAGTGAGCGTCTGCCAGCGTCAATGAGCAATCTGCCATCGCAGTATCATCATCAGCCAACATCAATTGATAGTTCCGTCAGCGTCAGTGAGCATCAGCAGAGTCAGTGAGCGTCAGCCAGATCGAGCCCGTCAGCGTCAGCATGACGTCAGCCAGAGTCAGTGAGCGTCAGCCAGAGTCAGTGAGCGTCAAAGGGGGCCAGCGTCAGTGAGCGTCAGCCAGCGTCAGCCGCCGTCAGTGACGTCAGCCGCGTCATTGGCTGTCCGCCAGCGTCAGCGACCAGCGTCAGTGAGCCGTCCGCAGCAGCGTCAGTGAGCGTTCCTCCAGCGTCAGTGATCGCAGTCCACGTGCGAGTGTAGCTCAGTCCGTGAGTCAGTGATCATCGCAGGTCAGTGGCGTCGCCAGAGTCGTATCGTCACCAGTAGTCCGTGAAGCGTCATCAGTCAGTGAGCGTCCCCAGTCAGTGATCGTCAGCCAGGTCAGTGAGCGTCTGCCAGAGTCAGTGAGCGTCTGCCAGAGTCGTGAGTGTCTGCCAGCGTCAGTGAGCGTCCGCCAGCGTCGTGACGTCCGCCAGCGTCGGTGCGTACACCAGCGTCAGGTGAGCGTCCACCAGCGTCAGTGAGCGTCCACCAGTCGTTGAGCGTCAGTGAGCGTCCTCAGCGTCAGTGAGCGTCAGATAAGCGTCGCCAGAGCTTCAGTGATATCGTCCATCACGTCAGTGAGCGTCCGCCGAAGTCAGTGAGCGTCCCGCAATAGTCGTGAGCGTGCCATCCGTCAGTGAGCGTTTCTCCGCCAGCGTCAGTGAGTCGTCCGCCATCAGGAGCGTCCCGCCGTTCAGTGAGCATCCGCCGCGTTCAGTGAGTGTCTGCCAGCGTCGTGAGTTCTGCAGATTCAGTGAGCATCGTCAGATCGTGAGCGTCGTCAGCGTTTTTTAAAATAATTTGAATCTCTAACCCTAATCTCCCCCACCTCCATAATCCCCATTATACCCCTAGATTACCAGTAAATGAAGGCATCAGAAATCCTTGTGGTGTTCTATCACTTCACCCTGCCATGTGTCCAGGCAGTATATAAAGGTTTTTTTTTATGAAAGCAGGAGAAATAACGATACTTATAAATGAGTATATTTTTCTCATTTATGCTGTTGATGAAAATTATGTCCTAAGGGACATTTTAAATAAAAATGTGTTTCAATATTTCAGTATTCAGCACATCTGTTCCAAAAAACAGAGAGCCATACAAGCGTATTACAAAACCCCTTAAAAAATATTTACTGTGGTTTATATAACACAGAGGTACTCTGGCTATAAGGGCCAATGTAAATCAAACTGGGACCTGCAAAACTATGGGAAATAGCTTAAAAGCTTCAAATCCTTGCTTGTCCATCACTTCTCCAGGCCCTGCCATAAGTCCCGTGAACATATTTATGCAACTTTGGGGTTTTCTGAACTCAGGAGAAACGCACTATAAAAACTAAACCCATTTGCTTCCACTTTCATGCTCTGATCTGAAGAATCTGTCCTAGAAATGATGAATTTGTGAAAAATGTCACAAAAATGTTTTTCACGCTACATTCAACAAAAAACTGTAAAATACCATACGCGCAAACGCTGTCATATCTATAATTAAATTCTTTCAGTGTGTAGTTTTCAAAATGGTGTCATTTCTGGGGGTTTTCACCCTTTTGAAAACCTCAGGAACTTTTGAAATGTGTCCTGGCACCTGAAAACAATTTCGCCTAATCTGCCCTCCAAAAGCTCAATGCGTTCCTTCTATTCTTTACCTTATTGTGGGCTCATAAAGCGGTTACATCCACATCGGGGATTATTGCCATTTTAAAGAAACTGCACAAACAAAATCAGAGAGGTTTTTACCTTTAAACCTGCATGGACATATGTATTTAGGGCTAAATAATAACTTTATTGTAAAAATTTTAAAATTCCAAATGGAACCTCTGTCTCTTTCAATTAATAAGAGACACTGAAAGGGTTAACAAACTTATTAAAGATGTTCTGAACAGTTTGAGGGGTGCAGTTTTAAAAATGGATGATTTGTGGGAAGTTCCACAAAATATCCCTGTAAAACCTTTTCAGTATGAGATGACCTCTACTAAATCATGAATCTTACATTTTCTTGAAAATTTGAAAAATTGGTATTCTATGTAAAGTCACCTAATGGCCAATAAAATATTATAACATTTAAAAATGATGCCAACATAAGTAGATTTATGGTAATGTTAATTAGTAACCAATTTTGGTGGTTAGATTTTACGTACAATGGGAATAACATTAGAAATCAAAACATGTTTCACAATTTTTCCAAATTTCCCACTTTTTATATAATAAATGCAAAACATAACAACCAAAATGTACACTAACGTGAAGTACAACATGTCACAAAAAAAATCTCAAAATCCTGGGTATGATAAACCGTTCTAAATTTATAACTGCAAATAGTGACAGAACAGTTTTAAAAATTGTGCTTGGTCCCTGAAGCTATATAATGGCTTAGACACAAAGGGGTTAATCAACGTTACATTTTAGTTACAGATGGTACCCTACTTAAGGACACTGTACTTACAGATGACCCCTAGTTATAGACTGTGACCTCTGATAAAGCTCTCTGGTGTTACTATAGTCCCAGACTGCAATGATCAGCTGTAGGTGTCAATGAACTTTATTGATAATCCTTGGTCCAATTACAGCTATAAATGTGAAATCCATTGTCACTGGGAACAGAAAAAAATTTGGTCTAGTGTTACAATTATAAAATATACAGTTTCCGATTTACAAAATTCACTTAAGTACAACACCTTAAGAACCTATCTTGTACGTAACCTGGGACTGCCTGTATTATCTGATTAAAATAAAAAAAAATAGAATAAAAATATCATTTTTGTTTAAAAAGTCTCAAATGTCATGAAAAAAAATTAAATAAAAAAAGATGCAATAATATAATTTACACGAACAGCATATCAAGGTGCACACAAGACCCAGATTTTAGAGATGCTGCCGATCACTGCCGAGCATCGGGAGCGCGATCCATTAACATGACAGCCTTGGGTCTTCCGAAGACCCGAGGCTGTCTCGTTTTAACCCATTCATTACAATATGTCATCAGCACATTGTAATGAATGAGAGGAGTAAATCCCCATATACTGCCATACTGTAGTATGGCAGTATATGACAGGATACATCAGACAACCTGGGTTGAATGTACTAGGAGTCTGAAAAATATTAAAAGTAAAATAAAAAAAAGGAAAAAAATATAATAAAAAAAAAACCTAAAATTCTAATTACCCCCCTTTCCCTAGAACTGATATACATTTTAATAAACAGTAAAATCATAAACACATTGGGGCACATTTACTTACCCGGTCCATTCGCGTTCTAGCAGCGGCTTCTCCGCCAAGCATTCGTTCTCCCGGCGATTCATGAAGTCCTGCGCCCGATGTCCACCAGGTGTCGCTGCTGCGCCGAGGTCCGCCGAGTTCGTCGGAGTTCACTGATCTCTTCCTGGTGCATGTAAGTATGGCCGCGTGCAACCATTTTTTTTTTAAAATGCGTCGGTTTTTTCCGAATCCGTCGGGTTTTCGTTCGGCCAGCCCCCCGATTTCCGCCGTGTGCACGCCAGCGCCGATGCGCCACAATCCAATCTCGGCGCCAAAATCCTGATGCATACGGAAAATCAGCGCAAATCGGAAATATTCGGGTAACACATCAGGAAAACGCAAATCGGCCCTTAGTAAATGACCCCATTAGGTATCACCTCCGCTTCTGAAAATGGCCGATCTATCAAATATAATAAATTTTTTCCCGGCATTTAACCCCGTAACGGAAAATAGCCCAAAGTCAAAAACTGCACTTTTTTGCCATTTTGAAAAAATTAAAAATCAATAAAAGTGATCAAAGGGTCGCACAGAGTCCTAAAAATTATAATTTGCAAAACCACTATCCTAGTGAATATTTAGGCTCTCGACACCCTCCAAATACAGAACAAAAGTGATCACTGTATCCAGAATACCCAGATGGAATTAAATAGTAACTGAGGCTATGGAGAAATGTGCAGCTGTAAGGCTTCGGTATGCTCCTTTCACTCCATATACCGTACTTCATTCTCTCTTACATTCAGAGTCATTGGTTATTGGTTGTTACTTGAGTGGAATCACTTCTTGCTGGGTATGCATCCTAATATATGGAGTATTTACCATACTGTGATCTGCTGTATCTAAGAGTTATCACAACTTACAGAACACAAGCTCAGTTTTTGTGGACTTTAGTGATAATTCTGCATCCATGGATCATGAGATGTACTAATGGGTATAAGGAAATTTTTTTGGGGGGTTTCATACTAACCATCTTTATTTACACCTGGTTTATGAAGTCTTACAGAAGAGGGGACATGTGAGGTTAGGCCCTTGTTCGAATTCACTGCCCCTAAATAATTTGATACCAATTAGGCCCTTGTTCAGATTCACTGCCCCTAAAATAATTTGATACCAAGCTCTTAATTTAGAATTTATGTTCCTGGTTTATAACGTATTTCAGACTATGATGACACATGGGATAAGATACAATACGTAGGTATCTATTTTCATTTGTTAAACTTTTTGAATTGGAATTTTTTGCACATAATGTTGATTGTTTTTTGAGCAGCTCCCAAAACTTCTTTGTTCCTCAGGCTATAGACAAACGGGTTTAACATCGGGACCACGGCCACGTACAACATGGAGAGGATTTTGTCTTGTTCATTCGAATGTTCTGATTCAGGTTTCAAATACATGAAGATACTTGGTCCGTAGAATAATAGGACAGTGATGATATGGGATGAGCAGCTAGAAAAAATCTTACGTTTCCCCTTAATGGAAGGAATCTTTACAATTGTGTAGATGATTCTTGTGTATGAGATCAAAATGATCATAAAACTCAAGGATACGAAACAGAAATCTTCTATCGTGAGGATCATCTTCATATTCTCAGTGTCACTGGATGAGAGGATTATTAATTGTATTATCTCACAGAAGAAATGGTTAATCTTGGGAGAGTCACAGAATAATAACGTTGATGTCATCGATGCGAACATTAGAGCATTCGCAAAGCTTAATATCATGTAGAAAGTCACTAAAATCCAACAAACTTTCCTAGTTATAATCAGAGTATAATGTAGAGGAGAACATACGGCCACATAGCGATCATAAGCCATGAAGGTCAGAATGAAAATGTCCGAATCACCACAGATTACGAAGAAGGACAACTGGGTCATGCAGCCATAGAAGGAGATGGTCTTGTCTTCTGCTAATATGATGGACAACATCTTGGGTAAAATGGCGGAGACATAGACAATGTCAACAGAGGAGAGATTACACAAGAAGAAAATACTTCCCCCTGGGCGAGTCTGTGGTTAGTGGGCGGCACAGAACAGACCAGAACAACGATAATCATATTCCCCACTACTGCCAGCAGATACATGACCGAGAATCCCAAAAATATAAGAATCTCATTCATTCTGGAGGTGGAGAATGGACTCAGCAAGAATTCAGTCACCGCATTGATATCACAGTCATTCATCTTCAGGATTTATATGGTATTAAACTCTCTCCGGTTCTAATACTGAGGTTCTGAACTCCAGTAATTAAATTCTGTTATCACTAAAAATTAAGTAAACTGCTTTATTATAGAAGACTATATTATACTACATTCACATCTTATTTTTGCCCTCTGATGGGAGAATACATCAGGCGGATTCCCGATGTATCCATATAATGGAGGCCTAGAACTTACTCCTGGGACCTGTCCTCCTACCAGTCTCTCCTGAGGGTGGGAGGAGTGTACAACAGCAGTAACTAGTGATTGGCTGCTGCCGATGTTCTTATATTTCCTGAGAGACATAACTGTCCTTATAAGGATAACCAAACTGTGGTCCTCCAAGAGCGTATGCTCAGTGGAGGCCAGGGGTAGATGCAATACAGTTGCATCCATCCCCCAAAGGCTATTATAGCCTTTGCTGGGTTTACATGTCACAGGGTCTGTTTCTTGCTGGACGAGACATATAGCGGAGAATATATTAATAGTGTTTCAGGGTCAATTTTTTGGCACAAAAATCATGTGGTAATTTAGACTGAGAATGTAGATTGTGGCACGAGGGTTCACAACCGACAAGGATCTAAACTGGAAGATAAAAGAGAACACAGGCGGCGCCCCCTAGTGCAATATGGCACTTAAAAATGTTCTGTTATGACTGTGATAGCTGCTCACCTTGGGACACCTTGTGTCTTATGCGTTGAGACAGATATCAGAGATTCAGTCTGGTTTTTCTTTCCTGTAGTTTAGGACTGCTGCGTCTTCCCCGGATCCGGTACTGGTTTGTGCCGGATAGGGAAATCACACGTCAATGATAGGTATAAAAACCGGGTTGTAGTTAGATGCGCTGTCCGGTATATAGTTGATACGACACGGATTTCTTAGGTTAGAATATTCTTTTATTTATGTGGATAGTGGACTATGCGTTTCGGGGGTCATCAGGTCCGTAAACAAATGCTAGGTAAAATTAGTAAATAAATAAATAAATAATAAAAATACAATCGAAACAAAAAAAATGCGCTAATGCTTGTGCAGGTATGTGGATAGTAGATATATATACACAATTAGATAGAAATAAAATTGCATGATTGGTTTCTAAATGGATAAAACAAAAAATTCTGATAAAAACTGTCTCCAAATAGTAAATGCATAAATAAATAAATAAATGAATTAGTAGATTAATAGATGTAGTACATAAACATTTCCATTATACACAATAATGTAAAGTAGGTGATATGGGAGGACACATGCATGCAGAGGAGGATATAGTATGTTTTGCTGAGGGCTGATGGGGGAACAGTAGTTAAAGGTGTGGAGAAATGCAGAGGGACGAGTGTGTAGTGAAATGTCGTGTGAACACGTTTTCAATGGTGGGTTACCTTTAGGGGTTACAAGTTGGCGGAGTGCCGTCAAGTGGCTATTTAGGATATTCCACGGAGCTGGATAAAAGAGGAAATGAGGGTACATTAGATGAAGGGATGTTGGATAGTAGCGTTTTGTAGGGAGCGTTTTGTAGTGGGTACTTACTGTGTTCGGGGACAGATAGCTGCTTGGCGTGCCGCGCTTAGTATGAGCGTCCTGTGTGGTTCGGGGGAGCTTATATGCAGGGAAGGAAAATGAAACTGCGCGCACCTACACCTACACACTCACCTACTCAGTTTCATTTTTGCTTACGGACCTGATGAAGGGGGTGGACCACCCCCGAAACGCGTAGTCCACTATCCACATAAATAAAAGAACATTCTAACCTAAGAAATCCGTGTCGTATCAACTATTTACCGGACAGAGCGTCTAACTACAACCCGGTTTTTATACCTATCATTGACGAAGGATCTAAACTAACTCCACTTTCATGATGGCAAAGTAGAACTTGCTAGACCTAAAGGCTGGTCTAATTGTGCCCCAAAAATTGTGCCAAAAAAGTGTCGGAAACCTAGAAGTACAGGTAAAGTGCCGGGATTCCAAAGCTGAGCTCAAATTTGTGTGAACGGCAGAAAACCTGCAGTATTGTGCCGCCAACACATCATAAATATAAATGCAGCAAAAAAAGAAAATCCATTGGAAAGCCAAAAATAATGAATGCCCCCCATAATTTGCAGATGGATACAAGTGAAGACGGATGGTTGCAGTATGTGTCTTTGGATACTTTCAGTGTTTACACAGAACATGTCCAAAATACAAGATGTGAAAGTGTCCTCTCTCTGGTACTTACTGTAGAAAGACAGAATTTTAACATTAAAGGGGTTTTTACACAAAGCAAAGTTAGTCCCTATCCATGGGATAGGGCCTAACTTGCAGATCAGTGGGGGTCTCAGTGCTGAGACCTCCGCACATTGCGAGAATGAGGGGTCAGACCGACCCCTCGTCGCTTCATAAGAGTAATGGAGCAGATGGCCGCACTTGAGAGTTCTGCTCCATTAATCTCTATGGAGCTGACGGAAATTGATGAGCGCTGAGACCCCCACAGATCAACAAGTTAATCCCTATCCCATGGATAGGGTCTAACTTTGCTTTGTGCAAAAACCCCTTTATCCTCTCTAACAAGGACATTTTTTTTTATTTCTACATCAGCTCTAAAAATAGAAAAAATATTAGTAACAATAGTAATAATTACAAAAATGGGAGCAACTATAATAATAGTAATGGAAATAAAAGTAGTAATAACAACAATATTAACACAACAAATTGCACTTCATAGTGACAGCATGTAATATTCCATGCCATGTACTGGGAAGTGGGAAAAAAATTCCAAATGCAGTGAAAAATCACATTTGCACCATTTTCTTGTGGGCTTGGATTTTACAGCTTTCACTCTGCACCCAAATGACAGGTCTACTTTATTCTTTGGGTCGGTGCAATCACGGGGATACCAAATTTATATAGGTTTTATACATACATTTACAAAACCTCCTGTACAAAAAAAATTCTTAATTTTGCTATATTCCGTCGCTAATTACTTTCTCATACTTCGGTGTACAGAGCTGTGGGTGGTGTCTTTTTTGTGACTTTTGGTGAAGTTTTCAATGCCACCATTTTTAGCACTGTACGGCCTTTTGATCACTTTTTATTGAATTTCTTACATTTTGCAAAATGGAAAAAAAAGTGACATTTTGGTCTTTGGGTGCTATTTTCCCTCACAGGGTTAAATGCCGGGAATAACTGTCATTATATTTCGATAGATCGGTCTTTTTGGGATCCGGCGATACCTAACATGTTTATGATTTTTACTGTTTGTATTTTTATCAATTCTAGGAGAAGGGGGATGATTTGAATTTTTAGGTTTTTTAATTTTATTTAAATTTTTTAACTTTTTTTTTTATTTTATTTTTTACTATTTTCAGACCCCCTAGGGTACCTTAACCCTAGGTTAACACCCGATTGCAGTTGTTATTGATGGGTGTTTGCTGCATTGTGCAGCAAACATTCGGTGTGTATGGATAGAGCCGTGAGCCCTCTTCATATTCCCCCTTCCGCTACAGGACATTCAGGAACATCCTAATGCGGTAAGGGGCTAGGGATGCGAACAATGATAGTCAGTAATAATAATAATAATAATAATGTAAAAGTAAAATATTTAAAGGAAATCTACCATCACAATCCATCATGATAAACCAGGGACACTTACTCATAGATCCAGGCACCGGGACTGTGGTAATCTTCTTATATTTCTTATACATGGCCTCCTTCCTTCTAACATCAACTTTTTAAATTATGTTAATGAGCCTTACAGGCTACTTTACCTTCTCTGTGATCTCGCTTTACAGACTGCTACACTGTCTTACCCTTTCCGCTGCTACCACTGTCATGATGCTTGATTTTAATGATAGATTTCATTTAATTGCAAAAATGTAAATATTAACCGTTTTTTATGATTCTGTAGGGCAGATTTATTCAATAGATTTCCCTGACTTAAAAAAGGATCATTATTACACAGATAAATTTGGTATTGGGCTATCCATGGCCTCTTTCCTTATGAGGGCTGTGAGGGGTGTTACCATCTGTGTTGCAGCCCCATAGACCGTTTCACTGTTGTTAATATTATTGTTTTTAATATATTATTCATATGTGTATTACAAAAAAATAACAATGAAAATAACAATTCTGAGTATAATAAGAAAAACAATTAAAAATGACTAGGTAGGTACATAGCTACATAAAGTATAAATAGCATATTATGAAAAGTTGACAATATATTTAGAAAGAGTCGCATATTATTTGGAAAACTACATGTAGGAGCAGGACATGGACATGGACAGTGAATCCTAATTTCGAGCCCTAAACATTGGCCATGAACTGGGCACTATTCCCTTCCTGTGCCAAGGTGTAAACACGTAACCAGACAGACAAAACAGATAACACAAAGGGGAAATTGACATTGACATCTGGGCCAAGATAGCAAGGAAAGTATAAAATTGATTAATCAGGAGAATAGTCAGGAACGTAAGCCAATATGGAAAATCAGGAGACCAAGAGAATAGCAGAATAAGCACAGACAGAAATCTAGAAAATTGGTTGACCGGCAAGGAAAAATGGTGCATCTGGGGTTTAAATCAGAGTGCTCCAGATGAGAGGGGCAGGGCACTAAAGGTGTGCGAGCCTTAACTCTAACCAGAGCAAGGATAAAAAAGAGTCAAAAGTCCAATAGAGAACCAGCCTAACACAATGAAGAGCAGAAGACTAAGACACAGATATAACACTAAAACTCCTAACATGGCTAATTATGGAAGATCCTCAGGATATTCCAATACTCTACTTGTATTTTTCCATAAAGCTGATGAATCACATTGGTTTGTTCAGATGTAAGTTTCTATTATGATATCCTGAAATCTGTCCAGATTTATGTAGTACAATATCAAGACTGGCACAAAGATCTCATCAATAAAGAATCTTAGCCACAAAGAAGTGCAAAAAAAAAAAAAAGATAAATCAGCTTAATGAAAATTTTTCAATAACCCTTTATAAACTGTGGAGGTGCACAGACTATGGCTAAGCAGTTTATATGGCATTTTAGTTGCGGGTCTAGTGTTTTGTAGTGATCACAAGGTGATATACTCCACAAAACTGAATCAATAAAAATGACAACCCCTATACGGCTCTGCGCATAAGAATAAAAACTGTTGTAAAATATAAAAAAATAAAATAATTTAATATAATACAATGTGAGTTTGGTATTTCGGTGACTTTGCTGACCAGAAGAATACAGGCAAGGAAAAAAATCTGTAATTTTGCCTTGTTTTTCTAATTCCATTTTATTCCAGCTTCCCAGTTCTTTGTACAGAATCTTAAATGGTGCCATTAGAAAGTACAGTGAGTTCCACATAAAAACAAGCCCTCATACAGCTCAGTATATGGAAAATGTAAAAAAAAATGGCCTTTAAAAGTGGAGAGTAATAAAGCTAAAAAGCTAACATCCTGCGTAGGAAGGTTTTCCAAATAATTTATCCAACTCCAAATTTATCTGTGGAATAATGCTCCTTTTTTAAGTCTATTAAATAAATCTGCCCTACAGAATCATAAAAAACTGTAAATATTCAAATTTATGCCATTAAAGGAAATCTATAATCGAAATCTAGGAACCGTGACAGTGGTAGCAGGGGAAAGGGTAAGACAGTGTAGCAGTCTGTAAAGCCAGGTGACAGAGAAGCTAGGGTAGCACCTTAAGCTCATTAGCATAATTTAAAAAGTAGATTTTTAGAAGGAAGGAGGCCATGGATAACAAATATAAGAAGATTACCACAGTCCCGGTGCCTGGACCTATGAGTAATGTCCCTGGTTTGTCAGGATGGATTTTGAGGGTGGATTTTCTCCACATCTGGACTGATACCAGTAAATTAGTAATACCTACTGAGTGTAAGATGTTAGCTGGCACATCAAGAGTCAATGGCAGAGGACGTGTAAGCAGGGTATACAGTATATATATATAGTTGTACTGACTCTATACTCAGGATTTTAAAGATGCACAGATGCCTTAGAGACAGGAGGATGATTTCCCCTGTGGCGTCTGATGTTGAATTATTCTTAGTACTGTGTAAAGATTTATCAATCATGAAAGCACATTTTTGGTAATGAATAGAATTATCTTGTTTAACACGGACAATTTAAAGGAAATTTATCATCAAATAACCCAGACACTTACTCATAGATCCAGGCACTGTAACTGTGCTAATCTTTCTGTATTTGTTATCAATGGTTTCTGTTCTTCTAAAATCAACTTTTAAAATTATGCTAATGAGTCAGAAGTATTCCTGGGGATGTTATCAATACCATGGAATGCTGTGGATTCACAGACTGTTACACTGTGAAAGAACAAATCTCACCCTTCGACTGCATTCTAAAACTTCCTCTCCTGCAGTGAGATTACATCAGGCAGAGGAAGGGGGGAAGTGCTGAGGGAGCAGAAGGAGAATGTGAGACAGTGTAATTGTCTGTGACCATGCATGGCGAGGCTCTGGTCAGACTCATTAGCATAATATAGAAAGTTGATTTAGAAGGAAGGAGGCAAAGGATAATTAATATAAGAAGATTACCACAGTCCCGGTGCCTGGATCTATGAGTAATGTCCCTGGTTTATCATGATGGATTGAGATGGTAGATTTCCTTTAAATAAATTGTAGTTGAAAGTTGGGGAATCCCTTAAAGTCCCAGAGCCTGTGGCCATTGACCCCCTGCGCCCCCCTAGTAGCTACGGATATGCAATGGACGTTAACCAAGACCTAAAACTTCTCTCCAATTAAACCAGAATCACAGACAGTAGTGATGGGTCATTCGCAAACCAGTCGGCACAAAGAGCCGGCTCATTCACGTGAACGACGTGAGCCTGATGGCTCACTAAACCCCGCCCTAAATGGCTCACCACACCCCCTTGAACCCGATACAATCGGGTTAAAAGTGGTGTGGTGTGGGGTGACTGACTGGACTGCAGCTCCCTATTATATATTTAATAGGGAGCCGTTCAGGAGCCAAAAGAACCGGCTCTTGTTATTGAGCGGAGCCTAATGAGCCAGCTCGCTAAGAAGAGCCGGACTTCCCATCACTAACAGACAGGCCTAACTTTTATACTCTTGTTCCATGCAAACATTCTGGGTGAAACCAGCCAATGATAATCGTGAATTCTCTACAAATGTAACTTTTGCTGAGATATTGTCAATGTCATGTATTTTAACCCTTACAGAGCATAAGATTATACATAGATATCTAGAAGGAACAGTACTGACTTCTGCCACTTGGTGGTGGTGTATCACACATGGGGCAGAGTAGTTCATACCATCACATATGGTACAATAACATGGGAACTAAAAGAAATGCAGCTTACCTAGAGTGACTGAAGATTTACATCAGTCACTCATGAGTATGGGGTAATAGATGGACACCTGAGTTGCTGGGACCATTATGGGGATCAGTCTCCTCTGGGACCACTTGCATGAATGCCCAGTTAATTTAGTAATGGTCCAAATCGCACTAAGTGCAGTTTTTCTCAGAAATGTGCAGGGTGCACCAAATTATGGAATACTGGGGAACAGCCTTCAATAATCTGGCACCCCTTTCACTGCTCGGGAGGTATGCACCATCTTTTTTTTGGTGCGCATCCAACATATTGGGGCTCATTTACTAAGGGTTGCACGCTGCACTTTCGTTGGACTTTGCACCTTTTTTGGGGATTGCACGGCTTCAACAGGTATTTAACCGGTGTCTGCGCTGGGATTTTGGCGCACATGATTGTTTTTTGGCACCATGTGACCAAATTGGGGGGCGTGGACTAGGACGATGCTACTGATTCGGACTGAGCACAAGATTTAACTTTCAAATTGTGTCAAAAGACAATGCACTTACATGCACCAGGAAGAAGAAGGTGAACACTGGCAGACCGGAGTGGGGAAGCGACACATGCAGGATATCGGGCGCACGATCTTAGTGATTTACATCACAATGCATTATACAAGGACAATGCACTTTAGGTGAACTCCTCCAGACGGGATAAGTAAATGAGCCCCAATATGTGCATCACAATTTTATTGAGTCACAGTAATAAATGTGTCACAAACTCCGACTAAGCAATAACACGCACCTTTGGTTGTGCCACTTTTCTGTCTGACTTTGTGCTGTGAGGGCCAGTTTTGGTTCTATTTAATGTTATCATAACATAGATACCTCAACAGTGATGAGACGGACAGTGTCACATATACTCAACTTCAAAAATTGGACTCTATGGGGCACATTTACTTACCCTGTCCACAGAGTACACCGAAAGTGCATTGTCCGACGATAATGCCCGATATCCTGCATGTGTCACTTCCCTGCGGCACGCCCCCCTAATTCGGGTTGCAAAAACGATTGCATGTGACCCAATCCCAGCACAGACACCTGTTAAATATCTATCTGAGCCGTCTAATTCCTGAAAAAACTGCAAAGTCCAATGAAAGTGCAGCCCCTATATATGAGGTGCATGCTGAAGGAGTGTGCAAGTGATAGTATGTAAGGCACAAACAATGGATCAAAGTACAGTACAACCCAAAGCAGTTGTTGTATTTTATGCCTTGTGTTTAACACCCCCAGGGGGATTTAATATAAAATTTAGAGAAATATAAGATAAACACAAAAAATAAAAAAATAAAAACACCCTATTTTTTAAATAATTTTCATATAAAAGAAATTAAAAGCTCTGTCGGACCTGAGCGGGGAAGCGACACATCCAGGATATCGGACGCACAATCTTAATGAAACACAGCACAGTGCATGATCATCGGACAATGCACTTTTGGGAACTCCGAGGGACCGGGTAAGAAAATGTGCCCCAATATTTCTGGGTCATGCAGGATGCACCGGAACTTCTAATGGAAACTTTGGGTTCGCTCATCTATAGAAATAAGATGTAAGAAGTCTAGATTTTAAAGAAATGACCTGGTAGAAAGTACGGTGTTGGATGAATGGGGTCAATCTGTGAATGATGGACTGTACTCTAAAGAGATTTCACCGACAGGATAAAGTTTAGGGGTCAGGAAACCAATTTGTATGATACAAATCAGGAGGACCAAGCTATTTCACAACAAAAAGTCTGAAGGAAACAAAACTCCCAAACATAACAACCTACCTACAATTCACCACTGATCCATGTATCTAAAGTCTAAGCATATCCTTAAGCCCCTTCTACACTGGCGTTTTTCACGCGCGAGTTCTGCGCGTGCATTTGACGCGCAGAACTCGCATTGCACTCTGTCCCATTGTATTCAATGGGTCTTTCTCCATTAGCGTTGTTTTTAACGCGCGTGCTTGCGTTCATTTTCACGCGCGTCAAAATCGCAGCATGCTCTATTTTTGCGTGTCACGCGCGTTTTTCACGCCCCATTCAAGTCTATGGAGATGCATCAAGAACGCATTGCACTCACAATCATTGCAAGTGCAATGCGAGTGCAATGCGTTTTAAACGTAAGGGTTGCTAGGTGACCAGAATAACATTATTTCCCCTGCTCGCGATCGAGCATTTAATTAAAAAAACACAATGAAGAACAGTGAAGAATAGAATAAAAACATTGAACACAGTGAACACAGTGAACACAGGATCATTTAAGAGAAAAACACAGTGCAGAACACAGTGCAGAATAGATTACAGATGTTCGGCACATCTGCTTACTTGTCGGGAGATGCGCACGGAACGGTGCTCCCAAAATAGCATGTGAAGAACATATATATGTGTGAAGAACACATTGCGATGTATTAAACATCTGCAATGTGTCTTCACACACATATATATTGTTCTTCATGCCTATTTTGTTCGCGGCCGTTCCGCGTTTCTCCGACAAGTAAGCAGATGTGCCGAACATCTGTAATCTATTCTGCACTGTGTTCTGCACTGTGTTTTTTCTTAAATGATCCTGTGTTCACTGTGTTCACTGTGTTCAATGTTTTTATTCTATTCTTCACTGTTCTTCACATCTGCTAAATGTCGGAGATAATATATGCGCGAACAGTGAAGAATAGATCGCAGATTGTTGCAAATTATCAGAAGACATTATTTTTCAATTAAATAACACATTTTAATCCCAAACCATGGTCCCTTTGAAAAAATGCTCGAGTCTCCCATTGAATCGCGCGTGAAAAATGCGCCGAAAACGCAAAAAACCGCTAACAACACGCGCGTGAAAAACGCAAAAACGCTAATTACTCCAAGGAAAAATGGAACAAAAATGCAGCCAAAAACGTCAGTTTTTCACGCATTGCACCCTGACGTGAAACGCAACGCTAGTGTGGAAGAGGCCTTAGAAAGGTTGGACTGAAGTTTCATAAAACATGGAAAGGGCATGGAAGGTGCTCGGACTGCATACCAGGATGGATATACTGGATATACTGGTAAACCTTGATGTACTATAAGAAGGGACTTCCCCTTACACACTTCCTACTCAAACTTTAAGGATTATTCTACTATTGACCTGTTTTGAAAATTTTAGACCAAAATGTTTTTGAATCCAAATATATTTCAGAATATTTATTATTAGTTTTTTTATTTACAAAAATGTGATTCTTTTCCATATGACTTTGGCAGTTTTCCGAGCAGCTCCCAGAACTTCATTGTTCCTCAGGCTATAGACAAACGGGTTTAAGGTCGGAACCACGGCCACATAGAACATGGAGAGGATTTTGTCTTCTTCATTTGAATGTTCAGACTCAGGTTTCAGATACATGAAGATACTTGGTCCGTAGAATAATAAGACTGTGATGATGTGGGATGAGCAGCTAGAAAAAGCCTTCAGCTGCCCCTTAGATGAAGGAATATTTACGATTGTGTTGATAATTCTCATATAGGAGATCAAAATTATCACCAAACTAAAACCGGCCACACAGAAATCTTCCACCGTGATGATGGTTTTCATGCTCTCGGTATCACTGGAGGAGAGTATTATTAGATGGATTATCTCACAGAAGAAATGGTTAATCTTGTTCGAGTAGCAGAATGATAATTGAGAGATCATTATGGTGAACATAAGAGAATTTGTGGCACTTAAAATCATGTAGGAAGTTGCCAAAATCCAACAAAATTTCCTCGTCATGATCAGAGTATAATGTAGAGGAGAACATACGGCCACATAGCGATCATAAGCCATGAAGGTCAGAATGAAAATATCTGCATCACCACAAAATATGAAGAAGGACAACTGGGTCATGCAGCCATAGAAGGAGATGGTCTTGTCTTCTGTTAAAATACTGGACAACATCTTCGGGATGATACCGGAGACATAGACAATGTCAACAGAGGAGAGGTTACACAAGAAGAAATACATGGGAGTGTGGAGTTGGGGCACAGAACAGACCAGAACAACGATAATCATGTTCCCCACTACTGCCAGCAGATACATGACCGAGAATCCCGAAAATATAAGAATTTCATTTATTCTGGAGGTGGAGAATGGAGTCAGGGAGAATTCAGTCAACTGACCCATTGCGCAATCATTCATCTTGAGTCTCTATGATAAAAAATTGGAAAACAAATTTCGTTTTTTTAAAATTCCTTAGACTGATTATAAAGGATTCAGATTGAGATCAGAATGATCAAGTAGTAACAGAAGTATTGGGCAACCGGAGAGTTAGAGAGATCCATGAAGTGGACACAAAACTGTACCTAGCATAGACTAACGGCAGAACTTCCAAGATATAGGGGTTGACCATTTTACCGCATCTGTGAGGGGCAGGATATCAGGTAATTTACCCATATACATCTATTTAGGGCTCTGCACCACTTTATTGATATGTAAAGTGAAGCCTCCTGGTTCAGAAATGTCTTTAGGGGGATATTGACTGTAGGCAAAATGTGGTATTAAAATGGGTTTTTTTGTGATCAAAAGAATATTATGATTTATGTGCTAACAATGTACCCAGTCCTGTCCAAGTCTTGGGGATCGCCACCTCAATGAGAATGTACAGAAGTTCTAATGAAGTCGCCTACATTGGTGTGAAGATCTTAAAGGCATATCAGCACTTGTATTTTTCCCAAAAAATGATGAAATATGTTCACATGATATTTCTGCATTGTAAAGATAAAAAATTCTTGGCCCTCTTACTGACACAAGGTCATTTACATTGGACTCTACACTGTACTGGTGCCACCCGATTCATAAGTGGTGGATTTCTTGCAGATATTACTAAGACTATCTGGAGTGGTTTTGCAGAAATATCCCTTTTTAAATTTTTAGATTTTTAAAATTTCGCGGGCACAGAATTTTCTCCCAAAAATTGTTATATTATAATATTCTATCATTTCTTTTATTCGAACAAAACAAATGTTACATTATTATGTGCATTTTGATAGTAAATTATTTCTTACCCAACAGCCTCCTGGATATTAGTCATCCCATCAATGGGCAGAAGCAGTGGAAGTGCCTCATATATATATATATGTTCTACTCACTCTTTACTAGTGATTTTAATGATGTACAAATGCCTTAGAGATTGAAATATAATGTGTACCCTGCGGTATCATATTGGATCCTAATTAGGAAATAATATCAGAAAATTGTAAAATAAAATACAGGTGTAGTAAATACCAAACTGTCCAAAAAATATCATGTAGACTTGGCTGAAGCTGGTCAAAAATAAGACCCTTTAAGGACCAGGCCATTTTCATTTTTTTTTTTACGTTTCCGTTTTTTTCACTCCCGTCGCCATAACTTTTTTTATTCTTCCATTTACCGAGTTGTGTGAAGGCTTGTTTTCTGTGTAACAAATTGTACCTCCTAGTGACAGCATTTCAGATTTCATGGCGGTTAATAGGAAGCCGCAAAAAACAAAAAATTCTAAATGCTATTGTAGAAAAACACATTTGCGCCATTTTCTTGTGGACACAGATTTTACGGCTTCAACTTTGCACTTCAAATGACACCTGTAATTTATTCCTTAGGTGGGTACGACCGCGGGCAAATTTATTTAGTGTTTATTATGTTTTAATCGATTTAAAAAAATTATAACCTTTTGTACAAAAATAACTTTCTTCATACTTGAGAGTAGGGATCTGTACATTTTTTTGCCATTTTTGTAGCGTTTTGGAGATTTGGGCGTTATTTACGGGTTATTATCGGGTTCACTGCTAGGAGTAACCATTTTGATGTGTTGATAGATCGGGAATTATGGGCGGCAGCGATACTTAACATGTTAATAATTTTATTTGTTTATTTTTTTAGCAGTTCTAAGGAAATTTTTTTTTAATTGTATTTTTTTTACTACTTTTTAGACCTCAAAGGGTACTTAAACCCATGTAGATCAGATCATTCCTACCAATTTGCTAAGGATCTATAACAGTCTGCCCATCATCCTCCAGCATACTGTTATAGACCTTGACCAATAACAGGTCCTGGAGTTTCAAGCAGACTCCAGGCTGCCACGGGTAAATGGTTAACATTCAAGATCCGGTGCCAGCATTTATCGTGGGTCCCAGCCGTGAGTGTTTGCTACATAATGCATCCAACACCCACCATGTATGAAGAGGGCTCTGCATGTGAGCTTTCTTCATACATCATTAATGACATTATGACATACATGTATGTCCTAATGAGTTAAATGGATTTTGTAGACCTTAGCCTTCCTGACCATGGCCCGCAGACCATTGTTTTCCAACTAGGTGTCATTGTTGGGTGTACATCACACATTAAGACATAATCTCAATATACTACTCTTGGAGGTGTTAAGAGCCATGGCTGCAAAGTAAAGATTTCCTCTGTAACATCTGTGCCTGTTTGGGCTTCATTGCCATGCAGTGCCATTCTCTGCCTGTAAAGTATGTACTGCTTACTGTGATTTGGTACATGCCTTGCATTCTCTCCTACGCTAGCCTGAAAACTGCCTTATTTCCCTACTGGTTTTCCACCACACCTGTCTGTCTCCTGCTGACTGTGTTCTGGGTTGCAGACGGCTAAGCTAGCTGTGATGGACTGCTGCCTTCTCCACTTATATTCCTTCCCGGCATCTGATTGCCAGGGGGCTGGCCTAATCACTTTTTTTGGTCTGGGATGTAAATGTCTGTTTGGTCATTCCCCCGGTGCTTATTATAAGTCTTCTTTGGAAGTTGCTAGCATTTCTGAACTTCCGTATTTTTGATCTTCCAACCTTTGCATGTCTTCTGACCATCAGTTTGTCTCTTGATTCTGTACTGCACTGTCCTCTTGGCTTTAACCTGTATATGTACCACCATCCTACTTTGTTTGTCCTGCTTCTGTCTCCTTTGGCGAAGGAAGGGAATGTTGTACAGAGTAGGATCAGCATGTAGGTGGGGACATCTGGGTGAGTCCAGCTTTAGGTCTCACTGTCTGTACCTTTTCCATCTTATTGTCCATTCCCAAACATAAGCATTTCATCATTTGGTGTCTATTAGTAAACATGTAGCACTATTTGAGCTGTAGAAGCTCTCCCATCCCCTTTTATATATACAGCACCTCAAAATTAGCTTAGAATCTTTTCCGCTTTGCTTTGGATGAATCTTGTAAAATGGTGGCTAATTCTGTTTTAATGAGGTCTGGAACAAAGGTGAAGGCAGCAGAACACGCCCGATCATATCATGAAGGCAGAATCTTGGGGTAGGAGTTGTCCTGATTGACTCACAGGGGGTAATTTATCTTTATTTTTCTTCCTGTTTTTTCTGTCTTTTTTTGAGACATTCTTCGGCGCATTGCAATTTTTGTGCCTTTTTGGGGACATTTCGAAATGTTCGCCCGTCATTTGTTTTTCGTCAGTAAGACACATTTATCTTCTATTCAATATGTGCTAAATGTCGCAAATTATATTTATCATTTCAAATTGTCTAAAATTTGCGAAATTTTTAAAAACTTCAGACTAAACCATACTTAAGGAAAACTTAGAAAATAGGAAGAAGTGACTTGTGACATTTATTTTTGTAACAAATGTCGCAAAAAGAGATCTGAAAAAAATCCCCCATTTAACAAAAGGAAACATTGAGACTAATACATTACCAGAGAAGTACCTTATATACTCGAGTATAAGCCTAGTTTTTTAGCACAAAAAAATGTGCTGAAAACCCAAACTCGGCTTATACTCGAGTAAAAAATATATACATTTTACCAGGTTTTGTGGTAAAATTAGGGGCCTCGGCTTATACTTGGGTCGGCTTATACTCGAGTATATACGGTAGATGGAAAAACAAGCAAAAAGTTAAGATAAATGAACCCCACAGACTGACAGATATCTTCTATGAGTGAATGCGTGTGGACTAAAGTAAGAAGGAGCCGGAAAACACTTTAGATACATTCATTCTGTGTTGAGACTGTGACCTGGACAATCCTGTGCCTGGAACAGAGCATTTTGGAAGCAGCAAATATTATATCACAGCTCTGAAAACTGCTGTTTTCTAGTGTAAGTGGTCAGTGACAGGGATAGAAAGATATAGATGAAGGCTAGTATGGAATAATAAGCTGCCTAGATAGACAGTAAATGGCTTAGTGTGGTTGTCTCTCAAAATGTTGAGTGTTCATAATATTCCTAGAAAAACTTATTCACACACAAGTATTTTATCAGTATGCTTTCCATGATTTCAAGCCCCATCTGAAAAGCAGAAGGGTCCTATTTCCAAAAGCAAAAACCAGAATGTAATAACTGATGGGCTATGATGCACCCTCTTTCCCGGTCAAGTGTTGAGAGGAAATCACCTCTACCTTATAAGATAACATAATTAGCACCTAATCCCTGGACAACCAGTTTCCCCTTCGCACCCTGTATTTCCTCTGTACCATGAATAGCAAATGTTAACTGATACAGACTTTTTGGCATCTCCCAGTATGTTTGTTTGCCATGCGTGCAAGGAACATAGTGTGTAGTGTCAGGGATTCTGATGCATTTGGTTTCCCTGACAGAATTGGGTGGTGGGTGCTAGGGGAGTAGAATATAATGTAAAGATGCCACCTGGGCTTTATGGACTAAATAGTGAGACTCCCTAGTACAGGTGTACCCTGTGATTGAACTTGAGAGTGGGCGATCATCACACAGACCTTGCACTCCAAAAGTAAAAACATGGCCAGTACAGGCAGTCCCCGGGTTACGTACAAGATAGGGTCCGGAGGTTTGTTCTTAAGTTGAATTTGTATGTAAGTCGAAACTGTATATTTTATAATTGTAGATCCAGACAAAAACAATTTTGGCCCCAGTGACAATTGGAGTTTAAACATTTTTTGCTGTAATGGGACCAAGGATTATCAATAAAGCTTCATTACAGACACCTTACAGATCATTGCAGTCTGGGACTATAGTAAAGCATTCAGAAAGCTTCACCAGAGGTCAGAGGGGTCTGTCTGTAACTATGGGTTGTCTGTAAGTTGGGTGTCCTTAAGTAGGGGACCGCCTGTAGCAGCGACAAAGGTCAGGGAGGGGATATGGTGGCAAAAGGTCAAAAGCCACATCTTGACATGTGAATTGGTATTAGGGAGCCCTGAGGAAAAAGTTCCATCATGGTGGGGCAGAAGGAGGAATATGTGGTGCTTCAGGTTGTGGAGGGAGAGCAGAAGGATGACAATGATGAAAAAACATGTAGGAGAGAGCATTATCATGGCACGAGTTGTGGTGGGGGTCTGGGTTGACACCTAAGTTGTCTTCTGGCAGAGTCCTAAACATCACCTTTGTTAAAATGAACCATACCCAGGGGAGGCTGGATTTTAATACTCCAGCTCCGGGAGATACCTTGCTCATGGTGTCGCATCTCAAAACACTTGTTGTCTGCCTGTGTGAATACCATTATTTTGCTTTCCAACCATCATGTTCCTTGTGACGTATGCACCTGCTGCTGTCATGTGACAACCACAATCATGGCACTCATGGTGCATGCCCGCTTGCCAACAGGTGGTAGCACATAAAAGTTGCTGTTGCTGCTGCCACCACCTCTATCACATCTATCACAATTACCATTCCTTGCTGCCTGAGGAATACTTACCTCTGACCCGATAGCCTGTACAATTCATAGGCATTGCTAGTTGCACACTCATGAAGGCCACCGACACCTTTCCTAAAATGGACTAAAACCAAATAGTTTACCTCTGGGTCTTTTAAACTGGGATAAGAATGGCTGCCAGCAGTGAACCAGATCTGAACTGTAGCACCTTCCTAATTTATTCTAAAGGATCATTTAGGCCATAACCATTATGGTAAGTTTCTTCACGGTTTTCTTTATTAGGAGCTCTGCAAGTCGGGTGTCCTTAAAGGGAACCTGTCACCAGGGACCTCATTTTCACTAAAGACAGGATACTGAAGCCCATTACACCTGCAGTGCAAATCTGCATTTCTGCTTTCTCTAAGCATTTGTATAACAATATAATTGTGTGTTATAACTTACCTTGCAACCTGACAAAATCCTGGGGTAGTCACATGGGCAGGATTTTGGTTTGGATGCATTTCAAAAAACAACATGTGCCTTGTCTGTGGGGGAGGGACAAGCTGTACAGGAGCACAAAGATGGAGGCAGCCTGCAGCTCAGACAAGTCACATTTTGTTTTTTTTAAATGCATCCAAACCAAAGTCCAGCCCCTGTGACTACCCCAGGATTTTGTCAGGGCGCAATTATATTGTAATGAAAATGTCATGGGCTTTTACAGTCTGGCTTTAGTGAAAATGAGGTCCCTGGTGACAGGTTTCCTTTAAAGGGGTATTCCCACCTCAGCAATTTTTTATGTTTATTTAAAAGAGGTTCATGTGACAATATACTTTATTTAAAAAAAATGTGTGCAAATGGCCATAAATGCTTGTACATGAGGCTAACTTGACCCTTAGTTAAAGGTCATGTTGTCCCTAGATACGGCCATATGGTATATGGCTTTCGGACAGTGAAATAAAGATAAGTATATGTGAGCGTGCATAGCTTGCGCATGCGCCATTCACATACATAGGGCCACTTTATTGAAGACAGCTGAGGGATGCACTGAAACCACAGTCACGGCGTATCAGCTAGAGCTAATACGGGATGACTGTGGCTTCAGCGCATCCCTCAGCTGTCTTCCGCTATCATGCGCGATCTATGCACGCTCACATATTCTTATCTTTATTTCACTGTCGAAAAGCCATATACCAAGCCCCTTTGTGGGGACACCTCTGCTGCCGGGTGGCGCTGGCCTTATCTAGGGACAACATGACCTGTAACTAAGGGTCAGGTTAGCCCCATGTAAAAACTTTTATGGCCATTTGCACACATTTTTTAAAATAAAACATATTAGTCACATGAATCTCTACTCAACCTCTTTTAAATAAACATAAAAAACACCTTTATGTGGGGGACTGTCTTTACTATCTAAATCCTTGTTGGTTACTGCCAAATCACAGAACCTGTAACAGTAGCAATAACATTACATTATCCCATCATATCATGATCAATTCTATCCACCAGTATATTGAAACTTTTACTTTACACACCTGTCTTCATTACTTGCCCCTAATGACCACCCCAGCTATTCATCCTGCTTTACTTTGATTGATGGACCCCTTTGTAGGTCTCAGGCCAGAGTTTGTCTCACTTATTTTGAACTATGCAAGTACATTTTCTAACATGGGATAAAGAAAACA
The DNA here is from genome assembly GCA_019512145.1 of Engystomops pustulosus. NCBI lineage: Eukaryota > Metazoa > Chordata > Amphibia > Anura > Leptodactylidae > Engystomops > Engystomops pustulosus. The sequence continues at coordinate 71,990 of WNYA01000532.1, read as the reverse complement.
TTGCCTCTTTTTGCTACCTTACAAGGCAGCTCCCTTGACATCAACCATGACTTTCAAGAAGCCTAATGACATGATGTGGGATTAATGCCAAACCAGTATATCTATTCCAGTAAGGAGAACTCTTACTTCCTGAGCCTAATTCTGAACTGGCAGTAGTGTAGACTTGTACCGTGTTAGCCTCGACTAGAAGAAGAAGAGTAAAGAAATCAGGTGATACTTTTTTGAGGCTGAGTATATTTGATGGTGAGTTTTCGAGTATACTAGTTCTTTGTGTTAGACATGACAAAGGATCATCAAAAGATCTTGAAAATTAATTTTACAAAAACAATGATATTTACACAGACATCTTATTTACAAGAGGATGGTAATAAACTGACCAAGAGCTTCTAAACATCCCATTAAAACCATAATCTGCAAACCTTCAATTGGGAGTTCTTCTCTAAAGAAATATATGGCCAGCGGGAGATGTTTCCTTCGGTTGTTGATATCGGATCTCTGTGAGTTCACTTCCTGATGAAGTCTCTGGTCTGTTTTCCCACATAGAGGCGGGTGATGGGACACTGTTGACACATAATAAGGAACACCACATTGGAGAACCTACAGGAAAATCTACAAAGCCTACAAAGAATAAGTAATGGCTTCCAAACGTTAGTATTTTCTGTTATCACTGGCTTCTTTCTCATTGAGAAGAGATGGACCTATTGTGCAGGACATCTTAACACTCTGGGTCCTCTGTTCTCTAACTCTTATCCACCAAACTCACAGTGGCTTCACTGGATTACACTACATAGCTTTATGTAACACTTTTTTAGGCTTTTACTTGCTGTTGTGTAAAGTGTCAACAACATATCAGCTGCACATATACACAGGGAACAACATAACCTTTCGCATCAACACTAAACTTAGGAACTAAACTTTGTCGTCATGAGAAAATGCTACATTCTTCTATTTTATTAGCTTTATCACAGTTCCGATTCCTCAAAATTGGACCACTTTGGATGATCATGACACACAACAGATAATTTTTTTTAAAACATCCCAGCTTTGTTCAAAATGACTTTGGCCATTTTGCCAGCAGCTTCCAGAATTTCTTTGTTCCTAAGGCTATACACGAATGGGTTTAACATCGGAACCACTGCCACGTAAAAGATTGAGAAAAATTTGTCTCGTTCCTTTGAATGTTCAGATTCAGGTTTCATGTACATGAAGATACTTGGGCCATAGAATAGTAGGACGGTGATGATGTGGGATGAGCAGCTAGAAAAGGCTTTAAGCTTCCCTCCAGATGAACGCATTTTTAAAACGGTGTAGATAATCCTCACATAGGAGGCCAAAATAATCACCAAACTAAAACCGGCCACACAGATATCTTCCATCGTGATGATCATGTTCACATTCTGATTGTCACTAGAGGAGAGCACTAACAATGGTTTTATCTCACAGAAGAAGTGCTCAATCTTCTGAGAATCACAGAATGATAATTTTGAGATCATAAAGGTAAGAAATATGGAATTAACGACACTTAGAAGCACGTAAGAAGTTGCTATAATCCAACAAGCTTTCCATGTCATGATCGATGAGTAATGTAGAGGAGAACATACGGCCACATAGCGATCATAAGCCATGAAGGTCAGAATAAGAATTTCAGAGTCAACGCAGAATATGAAGTAGCACAACTGGGTCATACAGCCATAGAAGGAGATGGTCTTGTCTTCTGTTAATATGATGGACAATGTCTTTGGAAGAATAGCCGAGACATAGATGGTGTCAACAGAGGAGAGATTACACAAGAAGAAATACATGGGAGTGTGGAGTTGGGGCACAGAACAGACCAGAGCAATGATAATAACATTTCCAATCACTGCCAGCAGATACAGTGATAAGAACCCGGTAAATGAAAGAATTGTATTTATTCTGGAGTCGGAGAATGGGCTCAGGTAGAACTCAGTCACTGCACTGATATCACATTCATTCATTTTGAGTATCTGTGTGAAAAACAATTAAAATGATTCATACGAGCAAAAAATCTTAAAGGGGTTTTCCCACAAAAGAAAAATTTACTCAAAATATACTCAGTATGGAAGCATTACATATTCTCTAATTGCAACATCCTCCCATAGAGGCCTGACCTGATGGTGTGGGGGAAGCTGGATTCCCTTGGTACCTGATTGACCTGCTTTGAAGTGGCCTATTGCTAGATTTGTCATGGTCGCTTGGTCGAGGTGGAACAGGCCTCATTCACACCAGTCAGGGCCAGCAAGGGTATTGCAAGAAAAGGGAGGAAGTCGCAATAAGTTGGAAGGGTTCAACCCGGGGCACTCCCGGTATATGCATAATGTAGGTATCCCCGGGCAGATGGTAGAGGGGAGGCCTGTGATATTAACAGCAGCCAGGGATCACATGTAGAGATAAGATGTAGAACATCAAATTTACATTCTCTTTATTTCAAGACTTCAATACAGCAACAGAAACAGGCTGAGGAAGTATCCTATCTGCCAACATCTGAGATATTTGGGTGGATGCAGTCTAGTAGCAAAACGCTCACAGCCAAGATTCAGGAACCTGGGACTGGACAAGATAAAAATGGCTTGGCCAGGCATTTTAGGGCAGAATTTGTAATGGATCATAGCTCCAGGCCTGATGGAGGGAGATGGGAGACAGCAACAGCAAGCTACTAGTCTCAGCAGGTCATGTGACCTCTTTGGGGGAACTCTAAGAATGTTTCTCCATTGAGTTTCTCAGACTGTTCTGTAGCCAGGGGGAGTGTAAGTTAACTTCCACTCTGGGTGTGACTCCAGGCATTCACCAATTAGGAAACCTCAGGAGCAGGAATCGGAATTAATAGAGATTAAAACATTGTTTTCATTTGGGTCAAATCTGAATTATAAGACGCATTCCCAGGCAGAATATAATTGAATGAATGCAATACTATTATGGACACTAGTAGGAAAGAGGGTTTATAAATTGCTATACAGAGTCGTGATCAAAGTTCAATATGGAAATATTAGGAATATATGTGGGAGAGATTATTTGTTATGACCTCACTGACTGGGACATTACATAAACACAGGTATGAAACGAGCCACCCACAGCTTATCAGTGGTATACAGATCAGGATTAAGGCACAAGCCGAACATGGTAGAATCGCTACTTTGTTTGTGTTGTTGTGTGGTCGTATATGGATTATAAATAAAAAATGAGATTATATGAAAGGAACGTCATGCTGGACCTTTCTTTGAATATTAATATGCTGGTAGGTTGTGCTCAAGGGATAGTGAGCACCGCATGTTTTCTAAGGATGTCAAGGGTGGAGGTGAGCTGATCCCAGTGTCTATTACAATACCGCTCAGGAACAGGTCCTATTTCTGCAAGTTTCTTGTGCAATTCTGACCATTTAATCTCATAAATTGGTCAATGGTTAACGGGCATTGATAGATGGTGTGGAGATTGCGGCAAGGCTCTTGGTTTAGGACAGATGTAGAGTAACATGGACCGGTGCCTTATCATGTTGAAAAGTCTGGTTGGGACACGTTTTGAGAAACATGGCCATACTCCGTTGACTCCACCAAATCATTTGTATTATGAGCTATTAGTCCACAAACTTATCCTCAGTAGGACCATCCATAGGGCATTCCCTTGTGAAGGACATTCTTGGTATTGCTCACCTTGTTTGGTTTTCGTTGTCCATCCTCAAACCACAACTTACACATTTTTTTGACTAAGCTCCAAGAGAGTTGATGAAACCCCCAACCACACACCAAGCTTAGCCAAAGGAACAAAAACTCGATAGAGCAAGCTGTCAATACTGCCTACGGGTATTTGCGAAAAAACAGGTACCGGGGATGTTTAGGGGAGTTACGTCGCTAGCAAGACCTCAAGGTTCTGGTAGAATAAATGGCTAAGAAGAACCAATGGTAAGACCTATTAGGCGTAGAGTTTATATACTGTGCTCACCAGAAGTCTTGTAGTTTATGAATGTGACTATTAACAAGTCGGATATGAAGCCCTCTTAGAAGGGAAAAAAAAACACAATTCTGAAAAGTGGATAACATAAATATAATAAATATCTATATAATGGAAATTAAAAGGATAAATATGATACAGATTATATATAATAACTGGTAGAAAACTATGCGTTTATAGCAAAAAGAGGTTGATTGGTTTGTTTTCTCAAAAATCCTAATTTGAAACTAATACAGTGGACTACAATAATAGTAAAAATATTTATTAATATAGCACCACTCATATGCCGTAGCGCTTACAAAATCATGAGGGGACGTATCACAAAAAAGATAATCCATTACAGAGTAAACAGTTCATATGGAAAATAGGAGGGAGGGGGGCCCGGCTCACAAGAGCTTTACAGTCTATGAGGAGGAGGGGGTGACACAAGAGATTAAAGTAATAAAGGAGATGAGGGCGGTGAAACAAGAGGATAAGTCTCATGAGGATGAGGGGGTGGGGAGGAATTAGGGTTGACCCAAGAGCTTAAGTCTATGGAGGATGAGGGGTGTGAACAAGGCTTACCCGTCTATGAGGATGAGGGGGTGACATCAAGAGCTTACAGGTCTTATGAGGATGAGGTGCAGCTGGGGTTAGAGTGACACAAGAAGCTACAGACTATGGGCTGAGGGGGTGATGACAAAAGAGCTTACTAGTACCTACATGAGGATGATGGGGGTAGGTGTGGGGGGGGTTTAAGGGGGACAATAGGAGTTACCGGTCTAGGGGATGACGGGTTGGGGGTGACACCAAGAGCTTACAGTATATGCCGGATGAGAGGGGAAGGTCCGGGGGTGACACAAGAGCTGTTACAGTATAATGAGGATGACAAGGTAAGGGAAGGTTTGGTGGGACACAAGAGCTTACAGTATATGAGGGGGGACACAAGAGATTAAAGTCTATGAGGATGAGGGGGGAGTGACAAAAAAAGCTTACAGCGCTATGAGGAGATAGGGGAGGGGGTGGGGGTGGAGGGTTCGGGGACACAAGGAGCTTACCAGTCTAGGAGGATGAGGGGGTAGGGGTGACACAAGAGCTTACAGTTGGGATCTATGAGGATGAGGGAAGGTGACACAAGAGCTTACAGTCTATGAGGAGACGGGGGGGGGGGGTGGTGATCACAAGAGCTTAACAGCTCATGAGGATGATTAGAGGGGGTGACAAAGAGCTACAGTCTAGAGTGAGGGGCGAGGGGTAGGCACACAACGAGCTGTACACAGTGTATGAGGATCGAGGGGGAGGGTGACACAGAGCTTACAGTCTATGAGGATGAGGAGGGGGTTGACACAAGAGCTACAGTCTATGAGGATCGAGGGGGGGTGACACAAGAGCTACAGTCTATGAGGATCGAGGGGGTGCAAACGACACAAGAGACTTACAGCGACAGTCTATGAGAGAGGGGGAGGATGATGAGAACAAGAGCTTACAGCTATATTGAGGATGAGGGTGGCAGACTACAGTCTAAGCGAGGGGGGGTCATTACAGTATAGAGGATTGCGGATGGGGACACAAGAGCTTACAGTCTATGAGGGACGAGGGAGGGTGAAACAAGAGCTTACAGTCTATGAGGATGATGGAGGGTGAACAAAGAGCTTACAGTCATTCGAGGGACGAGCCGGGGGACACAAGGTCGTACAGTATATCGAGGAGAGGCCAGTGGTTGACCACAAGAAGCTTACAGTCTATAATGAGGGGAATAGGACACAAGGAGATTACGTCTATGAGGGAGCGGGGGGATGACACAGAGCTTTTTATACAAGCAGAAACTTGGAGAGGAGAGGGGGGTGACACCAAGAAGCTTTAAGTATATGAGGGTATGAGGGGGGGGAGTGAACAAGAGCTTTACAGTCTATGAGATGAGGGGGTGACACAAGACTTTACAGTCTATGAGGTATCGAGGGTGAGATGAACAAGAGCTTACAGTATGGATGAGGGGTGAAAGAGGTAGTTACGAGTAGGGGGTGGTGCAAGGCTAGCTATGGACAGGAGTGCAAGCTTACAGGTCTATGAGGATGAGGTAGGTGACACAGAGCTTTACAGTATGGGGCTATAGGCTTACAGTTATGAGAATGATGGGCGAGGGACCACACAGAGAGTACAAGTCTATGAGGAGGGGGGAGGTAAAACATGAGCTACAGTCTATAGAGTCGGAGGGGGGAACAAGAGGTTACATCATATGAGATGCTACACAAGGCTCGCTATGAGGACGAGGGGGTTGAAACACAAGAGCTACAGTCTAGGAGGAATGAGGGTGACACAGAGGCAAATATCTTGCATTATGGTTCAGCTATTCTTTATAAGGAACAGAATAAAAAAAAAAATTATGACTAAAAATACTGCTGCTTGAAATGCATCAAGGCCCGACATATTGGGAGAAGATATCGAAGCTGTCGTGAAAGTCGGAATATTGCTAGATGCCAGTGGCAACAATCACAGTCCCCTTTTAAAATATTAATGAGCACTGGTAAAATGAAAGCTGAGCTATAATTGGTTGCCATGGGCAACTAGGAACATTCTGACATTCAGATAGCTTGATAAATCTGCTCCACTAAGTACAAATTCCAAGGCTCTATTCACATGACAGTGATTGTGGCCAAGATCTTGAGCCACAAATTTCTGACAGATAACGACCCCCATAGAGATTTATGGCATCCGGTCACGTTGCGATGAGCAGAAATATTCCTATTTAAATGTATGAAAGGGATCTTCCATCATATACGTATGTGTAAGAAATCATAATATATTTATTTTACAGTAATATTTCACATTTGCTTTTATTGCTGATAATTTGCATTTTTAGAAGCGATATTAAATTATTAATACTTACTGAATATTTAGATTTTGATGATCACATCACAAGCCAGGGTTGGAGACAGAACCCGATTATACGCAGCACACCGGTATAACAGGTCTAATAGTAAAATAAGGTTTTATTCCTGATTTCAAAGATGTATAAATCCCTTAGAGACAAAGAGATGGCTTTCCCCCCTGTGGCATGTAACATTCATTAAGATAATCACATAACGAGATATTGGACATTGGCCCTGAAGGAAATTATATTTCCTTCTTCAACCACTCCTGAGATAGCCCTTCTAATGTGAGACCAGGACCAAGGACTAGAACAGGTAGGTTTCTTTTAAGTCCAGATTGTTGTACAGGTGATAAAGAGTGATTACCAGGGGGGTGACCTTATTATCTCTCTTAGGAGTAGGCCAAAGTCAAGATCTATTAGTGGGTCATCCAGAACCTTCAATAATGGAGAAGGCTATGACTTTGGCCGGTAGGTTAGAAAGACGAAATGAAAAGATTCAGGATTACAACGTATCCAGTCCAAATAAAGGAGTTACAGCACAAGTCCAATACAATACGATATGATAATACTTTATTCATCCCCTGGGGGCAATTGGTTTGACATGGATTGATCCACAGACAGCACTTGGCTCGTGGGTGACACTCACAGCCTTGTAGCGATGGAGGTTCTGTGTCTGTTTCAATCTCCTCTAACCGGGTCAACATCTGCAAAGAGTTTGTATGTTCTCTCTGTGTTTGTGTGGGTTTCCTCCCACACACCAAAACATTCTGGTAGGTTGTGAGCCCCACAGGGGAACAGGGACCAATTTGGCAAGTTCTGCGCAGCACTGCTATATAATGCTATATAAAAAAATAATAATAATAAAGAATTAAATCCTGCAGTTGTTAAACACAGAGACAGACTTAATGTTACAGTTACTAGGTGAGGCGATAGAAACACCTTCCAAATCACATAACAAAGCCATTCTACTACCTCCAAAGAGGTCAATAACAATGTCAAATATCCACAGTACCTTCATGCATTAAAAATAGTTCACGAAAGAGCTTGAGACCTGTACAAAACTCCCTCAGCAGTTGTTCAATTGGAGTCCATTTACACTGATGAGAATTGCAATTGCCAACCCGCTCGTGTCACCGGTATCTCCAAACGGAAGCTAGATGAAGCAAAACAAATTCTTGGCATAGCTCAAATAATAAAAACTTCAAAATTCTTCTTTATTCTATTCACAAAAGTGAAATCAAACAGCACTTTTCATTAAAAAGTTGAGTCAAAGGATCACACGCCCGCCATGCAGGGCCGGATTAAAGGAGGGGCTCCTGGGGCTCGAGCCCCGGGGCCCCCGCCACTTTCACTTTTTAAGGGGCCCCCACCAGTTTCTGAGTCGCTGACTGTCTCTGAGTGTGATGTGCAGCGGCCCGTGGTCGCCCTCCTCACACGTAGGGGTCTAGGATGTCACTGACACAGTTGCTATCGCTGGGGGAGATCGCCGATGCACTGCCGGCAGCAGTTTGTGATGGGACGCCGGCAGTGAGTGATGACGTCATGCTGTCGGTGTCCGATCACTACATGCTGTGCAGTGCAGCCGGCGGCTGTCTGAAGAGCGAGGAAGAGCCTGCAGCATCGGAGGATCACTGGAAGGGAAGGTGAGGTAAGTATGAAGAATTTTGTGGCCATTTTCTACAGGGGTCTGGCAGGCTACATACTACAGGGGGCTGGCAGGCTACATCCTGGAAGGGGCTGGAAGGCTGTATACTACAGGGGGCTGGCAGGCTGTATACTTCCAAAAACATTGTTGGAAGGGCCACCACCAGTTTGCGCCCAGGGGCCCCCACCACCCTTAATCCGGCCCTGCCGCCATGGGGTTTCGCTGTGAGCCTGGGGTACAGTTTAAATTCTGGAGGGGATTCTGTAAGAAATTCGGAATGTCGTTGTCATTACATATTTGGTGTTGGCCGGGTTTGCGCATAACAATCATTCTAATATCTCTAGTGTCCTGTCTACATTCTTTTACAACTATTGATTTTATCCATGTCTTCTCTTCAATCCCCTAATCCACACTTAGAGCTCAGTTTGGGCACAGGCTGGCACAAGGTTGTTAAATGCCCAACAAAATCAACAGTAGACTGTCTAATAAAAACTGAGTGCTGGTCTGGATTATGCTGTTGGGGATAAGGTTTGACTCCCTACAAAAAAATGCATCTAAACGTTCCTTCAGGAAAGCTAGCCCCTAAATTTATCGGTTCTTACAAAATTTCATTTATTATCACCAATTGTGTCCTCACGTATTCCAATTTATTATCATTCAGGGTGAACAGGAGTCTGAGGTTGCTAATGTGTTGGATTCTAAGGGTGGTGGCACACGTGGCGTTTTGAACTCATTATTAGTCCGTTAGATCTGGTTTCAGGCTTCTGTCCTTGAAAACCTCACCCAGGGCTGTATTTGATTGAGAGTTGCCTTTCAGGATCAGTTCATTGGGCAAAGCTGGGTAGCCACTTAGTTCAGTTTGTGTTCAGTAGTGATACTGTAGGCTACTTCATGTACATAATATACCTTTCAGTACATAAGAAAATAAGCCTACATCTCCTCTTTCTGGTCTCAGTTCTTGCGGAGCCAATTTTTGCCAACATGGGCTCCATGTGATGATTGTTTGTTATCGTTGGTGCTGGAGTCATCGTCACTGTCATCCTCATGTTCCTCCGACAGGTTCTCCTCCTCCTCTCAAGCTCTTCATCCTGCTCCATAATTGAACCTTCTCCTCAGGGCCCTTGACATATCATGCAGAAAGATGTGCCTGGTGACCTTCTTCCCCATCATCCCTTCTGCATGACCGTCAGCATCTTTTTAATACTAATATAATGGAAATGAAACTTTATGTTCTTGCCTCTGCCCCTGTTGCTGCAATGCCCACTACCATTGTCCTCCTCCTCTAATATTAATTCACCTTGACTCCCCAACTATGTCCTTTCTTACACACAATCATCATCAGGCACTTCCCAGACAATTTTATCAGTTTTTGTAGCTCATGTTGTTGGTCTTCTTGTCTCACCTCTAGATTCCATGATCTTAATGTGTCACCACCACCACCAGCTACCGTTACCACTCCTACCAGGCAGCTACCCCCGCGGTCCTTCGCCTTTGAGCCCCCATAACCCTCCACTTACAGGCAATCCAAACAATGACTTCTCTTTAAAAAGACAACAAGGAGACCTTGTAGAATATCTGTGTGCATTGGGAATCGATGACTTAGTTACGGAAACGCAGGTGCGCCACCAGGATGGGGCATGGAAGGAAAAGCTTCAGTTGGGCTGCAAGGGAAGGTGTCGGAAGGAACATCATCCTGTGAGTCATTCCACAATCTCATCCACATTCTCCTCATTTATAATAATGGTGTACCTACCAAAAGCTGGCGGAGCCTTTTTTAGCCTTTAAACTGCAGTGACTTTCTGTGACCTGGCACTGAGATCCCCTATAGAATAATTTGGTGGCCACTGTTTACTAACTGGCTACATCAATCCAATAAATTGTAAAAATGTTTTCAACAGGAACTTTGTACCAACTGTAAGGTTCTAATCTTCTACACCACAATTCTCAATGTTTTACGATAGGCATAAATTAACTTATTAAATCTCATAAATCCAGTCAAATATAACTAGTGATGAGCCACTCTCTGCACCTGGACTTTAGACAGAAGTTGGGGTTTGGCATTACCCCCCCCTCAACATTTTAGTGCAGCTGGCAGATCCGCTCAGCCTAAATATAAACTATACATTTGATAACTAGACCAGGCCATATCACGAACATTGGGAGTCATTTACTAAGGGCCCGAATCACGTTTTCCCAACGGGTGATTTGCGCCGATTTTCCCTGAATTGCCCCGGGATTTTGGCGCACGTGATCGGATTGCGGCGCATCGGCGCCGGGGTGCACGCGGCGGAAATCGAGGGGCGTGGCTGTATGAAAACCCGACGGATTCAGAAAAACCGCTGCATTTTAAAAAAAAAGTGTCGCTTGACACGCGCTTACCTGCACCCACGATAGGACGGTGAACTTCAGTGCATTCCGATGAACTTCAGTGCAGCAGCGACACCTGGTGGACGTCGGAGGAACTACCTTAGTGAATCCCGGCAGAACCCGAATCCTCCGCAGAGAATGCGCCGCTGGATCGCGAATGGACCGGGTAAGTAAATCTGCCCCATTGTCTTCCTCCAACAGCTTCCTACTGCTATTATCTGCTATTCCTATTACGGACACCGATACCTACTTTTGTCAGTCAATGTATGCCTTATTATATACAATATATATTCAAATGGCACTAACTGGATATACTAGGTTTGATAGTATTAGAAAGTAGGAGACCATTTTTGGTGAGCAGGTGAGGGCCCCACAACCACCACAATTCATGTCAGTGTTAATATATTTATGAAATATATAGAGGAAGTTGTTGGTATGGGGGAACAATTGTCGGTTATATTTCTATGAAATTTGTTGGTTTATTGGAATAAAACTATTCTGGTCATCCTGGCTTTGGCCCAAACAAATTTGCTCATAAAGTCTGCAGCTCCTATTTTAGTCTGGTGATCAGGCAATGGCCTCACCCATGTGCCTTTACCTTTGTTTCAAACATTGTTAAAATGGAGCTAGCTGACATTATGAAACATTCACAAAAGAATGGCTTCCTACAACCCCCTCAACCAGATATTGTTTATTCTCTTTCAATTCAGTTCAGTTTAATCTGTTTCAATAGCCATCCCATTCCCCCAGTATATAGCCAGCCAGCCCATGTCCCCCAGTATATAGCCAGCCAGCCCATGCCTCCTAGTATATATCTAGCCAGTCCCCTGTCCCCAGTATATAGTCAGCCAGCTAATGCCCCCTCAGTATATATGTAAGTGTTGGTCTTGTATATAGTCCACTCCCTGCTCCCAACATATAGCCAGTCAGACCATGCCCCCTAGTATATAGACTGCCAATCCATGCGCCCGGTATAGAGCCTGCCAGCCAATGCCTTCCAGTATATAGCCAGCTAGCCCATACCCCCTAGTTTACAGCCTGCCAGCCAATGCTCCCCAGTATATAGCCTGCCAGCCAATGCTCCCCAGTATATAGCCTGCCAGCCCATACCCCCTAGTTTATAGCCTGCTAGCCAATGCCCCTGGTATATAGCCTGCCATCTAATGCCCACCCCCAGTATATAGCCAGCCCCCTGCCCTGGGTATGTCCAGGCTATAAAAAAAAATAAACTCAGTACTCACCTTTCCGATGCCCCTGAAGGCCATTTCCGACATCACAGTGTGTGCGGCGACATCATGAATAGACCTGTCACTGCCAACGCACACACTATGGAGTCAGCAAGTGGCTGATGTCACAGTGTGTGCACGGCCAGCGTGCAGGGAAGTGGGTCATGTCGGAAAGGTGAGTATTATTCTTATATTTGTTATCCATGGCTTCCTTTCCTCTAAAACCAAGTTATAAATTGATGCTAATGAGCCTACATGCCAATGATGCATACAGGGTCTATGCCAATGTGATTTTGCACTGTCCTATGTTCATTTGGAACAATGGAAAATCACAAAACAGCATTTGTATCTCAACTGTGCCAATACAACACCAAACATAGACAAAAAAAACCAATGATAAATTCCCCTACTGCCTTACCTAGTAATCCACGATAACTGTTGCTAAACCACCCATGATAGTCTAGCCTCACTTTGCAGGAGGTATTTAGTTGAACAGCTACTCAAGTTGTTCAGATTATATATCAAACCCAGGATTATTTCTTATTTGGTTTTTGGGTGACTTGATTCTGCAAACAACTTCCTATGTTTTCAGAGCTGGGAAGGGAAGTTCAAGCTGTTGATCCATTACTGGCATCCAAAAGGAGATATCCAATGGAGGAATGCCTAAAAGATCCCATGTTCTCTGAAGATCAGATGGTGTCTTAATTGTGTATCTTGTGAATGTTCACCTGAATAGTATTTTCTACACTTTTTAATATATAAAAGTCCATGGAAGCCAAGTGGTGCTCGGGCGCCGTCAGCATTTTACAAAGTTATTATTTCATCAATAAAAACGCGAATTACATGTAAAACACTGCCTCCCCCATCCCTTAGACATAACAAGCTGCACTCTACCCCAGAAATCTGGTGGTAGATGTCCTTTAAGAACATGAGACATGTCCCTATAACTTAATAGGCCACAACCCACATTCCATGAGGGTTATTCAGCTTTGGTGGTGACGTCAGATCAGTAAAGATTGCTTTAGCTTTAATATGGTCTCTGGAAGCCTTATTATTTTTACTCTGACTTCTATTCTTTTGATCTTCTATCATTATTAGTGCAAAGCTCAAACCATTTGCATGGGCTGTGAAATTGTGCTCCTTGGTTGAAGTACACTGCTCAAAAAAATAAAGTGAACTCTCAAATAACACATCCTAGATCTAAATAAATAACTTAAATATTCGGATTGAATGCTTTGTCCTGTATAAAGTTCAATGTGCTCACAACAAAATTATAAAAAGATCATCAATGGAAATTAAATTTATTTACCAATTTATTTACCTGGATTTGGAGTCACCGACAAAATTAATGTGGAAAAACATATTACATGATGTCCATGAAACAAGACAAAATGAGGCTCAGTATTGTGTGTGACATCTACGTGACTGTATGAGCTCCCCAACGCCTTGGCATGTTCCTGATGAGGTTGGTAAGGTCTCCTGAGGGATCTCCTCCCAGACCAGAATGAAAGCATCCGCCAACTCATGGACAGTCTGTGGTGCAACATGGTGTTGGTGGATGGAGCGAGACATGATGTCTCAGATGTGCTCAATCAGATTCAGGTCTGGGGAATGAGCAGGCCAGTCCATAGCTTCAACGCCTTCATCTTGCAGGAACTGCTGAAACATTCCAGCCAAGGTCGAGCATTGTCCTGCAATAGAAGGAACCACCAGCATATAGTCTCACAAGGGTCTGAGGATCTCATCTGGTTACCTAATGGCAGTCAGGCTACCTCTGATTAGCACATGGAGGGATGTGTGGCCCTCCAAAGAAAAGCTACCCCAACATTACTGAACCACTGACAAAACAGTCATGCTGAAAGATGTTGCAGGCAGAAGATCACTCTACATGGCATCTCCAGACTATGTCACATCTGTCATATGTGCTCAGTGTGAACCTGCTTTCATCTGTGGAGAGCACAGGGCGCCAGTGTTCGGCTTTGAGCACAACCCCCATCTGTGGATGTCAGGCCCTCATTCTATCCTCATTGAATAGGTTTCTAGCCGTGGCAGACACATGCACATTTGTGGCTGCCGAAAGTCCTTTTGCAGGGCTCTACCAGTTCTCCTCCTGTTCCTCCTTACACAAAGGAGGAGGTAGCGGTGCTGCTGGGTTGTTGCCCTCTTACGCCCTCCTTTATGTCTCCTGGTGTACTGGTCTGTCTCCTGGTAGTGCCTCCAGCCTCTGGACACTACTCTAACAGATACAGTAATCTTTCTGGCCACAGCTTGCAGTGATGTCCCATCCTGTATGAGCTGCACTACCTGAGCCACTTGTGTGGGTTGTAGAGGCATTGTAGGATGGTCATACAGGCACGTGGAGGCCACCCACAATAATGAGCCTCAGTGTCTCCTCACACCTGATGTCAGCATTGGTGTGAGACATTGCATAGAAAACTCATGCTTAAAAATATAAACGTAGAAATAACTGGATGGGGCAGGAGAGAGTTTAGGTTCACCATCACCACTGTGCAGAACCTCTGAACAAATGGATCCTTTCTGACCCATCATGAACTCATCACAGCATTCCTGGATCACACTGCATTGCACTTTTGAAGACCATGAGCTCCTTTATGGTGATAGCTGTAAGGCCTGTTATCAGGATCAGTGGTAGTGGATCCTCTGTACCACCATGGACTATGACGTAAGCCGACACCTGGGTGTGGAGTCTAAGTGGCACCCGGTTTTCACCAGAGCCCGCCGCAAAGCAGTTGGACTTGTTGCGGCGTAGTACCACCAGGTCGTTCCACAGGCGCGACTTTGTCCGCAGCGGCGGCCAAGACGTACAGAATTGTCAGGCAAACTCGTGGTTAGGGGACAGACAGGAGGTCGAAACAGGCAGCATAGGATCGGAGTCGGAACGTAGCAGTAGGTCAGGTCAAGCGGCACGGGATCAGAGTCAGGAACGGAATCGAGGTCACAACGGGAAATCAGGATAATCGCAGAGGGCTTGGAAAACAGTAACAAGGAAAAGTATGCAGTCGGTAACAAGTACCTCCAGCCCCGGCTCACACCACAAATGAGGACGACCCCTCTTGTCCTAATGTGCACGGACCGGTCAGGAGCATGACTGTAGACACAGCAAACAAAGGCATATAGCCATAAGTCCAGCACAAAAAGGTGGAGTGGTAAAAGGATATTCTTTATTGTTCAAGGATTAAAAACCTCCATACAGGACATCACCCGTGGTCTGTGACGCCGCCTGTGATGTCCTGTATGGAGGTTTTTAATCCTTGAACAATAAAGAATATCCTTTTACCTCTCCACCTTTTTGTGCTGGACTTATGGCTATATGCCTTTGTTGGCTTGGAAAACAGGCATGAAAGCACAAAGATCCGACAGGGAACACAGGAAGGGGCTGGAATTTATAATGACAAGCAGATGACCAGTGCCGATTAGCAGTGCCAAGCTCGAGAAAGCTCGACCTTTGGGCCCTTTCTGGGTAGAGGACAGCCCCAGCACCAACGGATGAGGCGTCAACTTCCAACTGGAATGGATTTTCCGTATCAGGCCATGTGAGAACTGGCGCAGAGGCAAAGGCAGACTTCAGGTGGTGAAGGCTTCTTCAGCTGCCGGAGGCCAGAGTCTTGGAATGGCATTCTTCTCAGTCAGTGCCACAATGGGAGATACAAGAGAGGAGAAATGTGGAATAAATTGCCAGTAATAAATGGCGAAGCCCAAAAATCTCTGTATGGCACGTTGTCCCACTGGGCGAGGCCACTGAAGTATGGCTGACAACTTGGCAGGATCCATCTGTAGTCCTTTGTCAGAAATGATGTATCCCAGGAACGGAACACTACTCTGAAGATACTGGCATTTCTCAAGCTTAGCATATAAGTGATTGGCCAGTAGACACCTGCGAACTTGCCGGACATGGAACAGATGAGAATGTAGGTCTGGAGAAAACACCGGAATATGGTCCAAGTAGACAATGACACAAATGTGGAGCAAGTCTCTGAAGATATCGTTGACAAATTCTTGGAACACCACTGGGGCATTGCAGAGTCCAAATACTCAAAATGCTTGTCATCAGTATTGAAGGCTGTCTTCCACTCATGCCCTTCATGGATGAGGATGAGTTTATATGCTTCTCGCAGATCCAGCTTGGTGAAAACCCTGGCACCCCGTAGGCAATCAAAAAGTTCAGTGATGAGAGGCAAAGGGTGGCATTTTTTTTACTGTGACTTCATTGAGGCCGCGGTAGTCGTTGCACAGACGGAGGGAACCATCCTTCTTGGCCACAAAGAAGAATCCAGCACCATCAGAAGACGACTTGCAGATGAATCCCTTCTGCAAATTCTCCTTGATGTAGGCTGACATAGCCGCAGTCTCAGGCACAGATAATGGCTATACTCGACCTTGTGGAGTAGATTTACTCGGCAGTAGGTCCATGGGACAGTCATAGGGGCTGTGCGGTGGCAGAATCTCTGCTTGCTTCTCAGAGAAGAAATCAGAAAAATCCTTATAAGCAGCGGGAAGGCCTGCCAGGTGCTTGGGAGAGTCCACGGAAGACATTAAAGAAGAGCCATGAGATAGCAGGAATGGCACTCTGGTCCCCAGTGAAGGATCTCTCCAGTCTGCCATTCGAGCACCGAAGTGTGTTGTTGCAACCATGGGAGGCCCAAAATCACTAAGGAAGTAGAGTGGGGGAGCACATAAAACGACAGTCTCTCCAATTTGCAGAGACAGGGGCTCAGTACAATACTGTACTGGGTCATGGAGAATCTGTCCACTGACGGGAGAGATAACCAGCGGCTTCTCTAGGCGAACCACAGGAAAGTGATGCTGGGAGACCAAGACAGCATCCACGAAATTCCCTGTAGAGTCCAGAAAGGCTGAGACTTGAAGTGGGTTGCCTGTTCCAAAACTGAGATAAGCAGGGACATTTAGACGAGGAGAAACTTTGCTCTCACCTAGAGACACCTCTCCCAAGAACCCTAGTTGCGGGTGTTTTCCTGGACGCAGTGGACGGACTGAAAAAGAGGAAAGGAAGTTCTCTGGGCTGGGACAATAGAGGCAGAGATTGTCCTGTCTTTGTCTGGCACGTTCCTGGGGATATAGACAAGCTCTATCCACTTGCATGGGCTCCTCTGCAGCCGACATGGAAGACAGGTGAGGTGGTCTTTGGAAAGACAGGAGCCAAGCGGGGCAGACAACAGGTCCAGACTTGCAGTTGCTCCAGACGACGCTCCTCAGAGCACTCAGTAAACCGGATGTCTATCTGAGTGGACAGAGAGATAATTTCACTCAGCTTAGACGGAAGGTCCTGTGCAGACAGAGCATCCTTTATCTATCCGGACAATCCCTTTTTAAAAGTTGCCACCAGGACGGCTTCGTTCCAGGCAAGCTCAGAAGCCAGGGTACGAAACTAAATCGCATAGTCACTGATAGATGAGTCCCCTTGACGCAAGTTCAGCAGCGTGTTCTCAGCAGAAGAAGCCCGGCTGGTTCCTCAAAGATGGACAGGCACTCGGCAAATAAGATGGTGATATTAGTCATGTCCGGGTCTTTCCTGTCCCAGAGGGGGGCAGCCCATGCCAGGGCCTTACCGGAGAGGAGACTGATGATGAAATACAATTTAGACTGAGTTCAATGTGCAGGGAGCACTGTGTGATAAAGCCCCTGCACAACTTGGGATCCCCATCATATTTAGACGGCATGGAGAGTCGTAGCTTGGGTTCCGCAGAAGACAGACAAACTGGAGTAGAAGAAGAAACCGCAGGTACGCAGGAACTCTGGTGCTGAGTAGCCATTACTTGCTGCAGCATGGCGGCAACTTATTGCTGACCTTGCTTGGCAATCTGCCGGGACTGCTGAACCACTATGGTGGTAAGATCGACCTGAACAGGTAGCAGAACCTTGGCGGGATCTATGGCCAGATCTTACTGTCAGGATCAGTGGTAGTAGATCCTCTGTACCACCGCGGACTATGACGTAAGCCGACACCTGGGACCGGAGTCTAAGTGGTACCCGGTTTTCACCGGGTACCTGTCCGCCGCAAAGCAGGTTGGACTTGTTGCGGCGTAGTACCACCGGGTCGTTCCACAGGCGCGACTTTGGCCACGGTGGCGGCCAAGGCGTAGTACAGAATTGTCAGGCAAACTCGTGGTTAGGGACAGGCAGCACGGGATCGGAGTCGGGAACGTAGCAGTAGGTCAGGATCGGAGGGATCGGAGTCAGGAACGGAATCGAAGTCACAACAGGAAATCAGGATAATCGCAGAGGGCTTGGAAAACAGCTTTCTCTCAGGCATGGAAGCACAAATATCTGGCAAGGAACATAGGAAGGGACTGGAATTTATAATGACAAGCAGAAGGCCAGCGCCAATTAGAGGTGGACATTGCGGAGATCGCCGCTGGAGCCAGGAGAGGTGAAGGAGTGGCCCGGGGCACATGGAGGCACACCGGTGTGCCTGCGACCCAGAACATGGGTCACAGATGTATTTCAGTTCTGAAAATGATAAACTATTGTTTTTCTGAACAGTTATAGATTTTGGATGTTCACAAATAATTATTTATTGTTATTTATTTATTATAAATCACAGCTACTCTATAACAAATGAAATGGAAAGTTTTTCTAGCAGCTCCCAGAACTTCTTTGTTCCTCAGGCTATAGACAAACGGGTTTAACATTGGAACTACGGCCACATAAAACATGGAGAGGATTTTGTCTTGCTCCTTTGAATGCTTAGACTCCGGTTTCATGTATATATAGATACTTGGTCCATAGAATAATAAGACTGTAATGATGTGCGATGAGCAACTAGAGAAAGCCTTCATCTGCCCCCTAGAGGAACGCATTTTAAAAATTGTATATATTATTCTTGCGTATGAGATCAAAATTATCAGCAAACTCAAAACTGGCAAACAGACATCTTCTACCGTTAGGATCATCTTCATATTCTCAGTGTCACTGGATGAAAGTAATAATAATGGAATTATCTCACAGAAGAAATGATTGATCAGGCGAGAGTAACAGAATGATAACGTAGAAGTCATCTTTGTAAACATTACGGAATTAGCTACACTCAAAATAACATAGGACATTGCTAAAGTCCGACAAAATTTCCTTGTCATGATCAGAGTATAATGTAGAGGAGAACATACGGCCACATAGCGATCATAAGCCATGAAGGTCAGAATGAAAATGTCCGAATCACCACAGATTACAAAGAAGAACAACTGGGTCATGCAGCCATAGAAGGAGATGGTCTTGTCTTCTGTTAATAGGATGGACAACATCTTGGGTAGAATAGTGGAGATGTAGATGATATCAACAGAGGAGAGATTACACAAGAAGAAATACATGGGAGTGTGGAGTTGGGGCACAGAACAGACCAGAGCAACGATAATCATGTTCCCCACTACTGCCAGTAGATACATGACCGAGAATCCCGAAAATATAAGAATTTCATTCATTCTGGAGGTGGAGAATGGACTCAGGGAGAATTCAGTCACCACATTGATATCACAGTCATTCATCTTGTGAGCAGGGACCTCAGCCCTATTGTTTCATGTGACTATGTTATTACTCTGTAATGTCTTGTTTGTTCTGTATATGCAGCCTGTGATCTCTAAAGATCTGTGGAAGATTTAGTATTATTATTATCTTCAGTATCTGTAAGAACATCATAAGAACAGAGTCATAAACTCTGAGGGGTTGAATAGAAATAGTTGAAGTTATAAATATAAACATTTGTTCATTATCTAGACAGAGAAAGTGCAGTCACCCATTCCCAATGGAATAACTAGAGTAAAACCAAGATGGAAGCGAGGTAGAGAATTGTGAAGCAAAAAAGTAGTCAAAATAGAATTAAGGATCAGAAAACATGCAATAACACATTAGAGGATTTAGTAACAAGAGCTGGAGAGACCAGTATAAGCAACACTTGAGTGATGGGGCAGGAATATGTGAAGTTCCTAGATGCCACACCAGCTTCTGATCGGGTATGCTGTCAATCACTCAAACCACACCGGATACACTCAGTTCCAAGATGAAGCCACATAGCATTCCACAGAACAAACATCCAGCTCAGCTATCACGGTTTATAAGGAAGTGGAAAACCGCAAAAAGAGAGCAGCAAGAACTAGGGAAACAAGGAAGAGAAAACTGCCCCTTACTCTATGGCTAACTAGTCCCTGCCTGCGGATGATGGTCAGGCTAGTTCTGGACTTCTCTCTCTCTGAGTTGCAGTGCAGGACACCATTGTTATAGTAATTAGGGATGAGTGAACCCAGTTGTGTTCAGGTTCGGCTAGTTTGGGCGAATCTTATCAAAAGTTTTGCTTAAGTGCCAAAACGTGATCCCAAGGCTTGTTCACTGGTTCTTCTACCAACAAATCATACTAGATAATCTGTCGATGATGTATAACTGCCTTGCCATTATTGTGTTTCTATGTATAACAAACGCTAAACAAAGCTTTTGAATGATAATAAAAAACAGTGAGAAGAGGACCCAAACCGCAATGTTCGTCTTCGTACTACCGAACACAGACCCAGACTTCAGTCAGAAGTTCGGCCTCAGTCGCACAAATCCAGAGAACCAGTATAATTAGGTCACTAGGAATGATGTCTGTCCAACAGGAGGACAGCGGAGAGTACTAGATCCATGGGCCAGATCCATGTGGGAATGTATTTTCACTATGGTGACTCTGTTCTTACCAGTGTATGTCACATAATGCAAAGTCCATTCATAGAAGTGTCGATATTTGTGTACGAAAAATGTGTGAAAGGACCTTTGGATGATTAGCACAAAATTCTGTAACAAAAATGTATCAATACCTGATAAACATCATAAGCCAAAGAATCTGTGAAACAAAGGACAGTCAAATAAAAAACTGTAAATGTTTAATGTTCCCTCAAATGTGAATTGGGAACTAAAAAGTTATCAAGAAGAGCTAAAAAAATTTAACCCGCCCGGGGCTTGATGACAATGATTCACATAGATCTGCATAAAACCAATAAGATATATACATGTATAATTGATCATTTTTGAAAAGTGCCTTTATTTTTTGGATTTTGGTACACTGGGGCAACAATGGAAAGTTCTAAAATATTTCAATTCACCAGAAGTAGGATGTGGAAATCCATGGACGCTGCAGAAATCTTCCTATTTTTACTGTCTGAAAAGAATTTTTATATTTTTTTGCAACAAATCTATTCTGCTAATTATATATTTTTCAAATTTGCTTTTATCCATAGTTACAATTATTTTTAAAGACAAAATACTATATTTTAGGTACAAAATGTTCAATGTGAATATTAAATTGATGATACTTACTTACAAATGGGTAGATTTTAAGGGTCACATAATAATCCAGTTGTAGACAGTATGTATTATACAGCAGCGTGTACATACTATATGTAAAGGTTTACTCACTCTTTAGCCCTGATTATAAAGATGTAAAAATCCCTTAGAGATGGAAGGATATTTTGCCCATGCGGCATCTTACATTCATTTAGCTAATCTGATCTCAAAATATTTCTCTAGTGGACATAATTTATTTTTTAATACTAAAATCAACTATTTAAGATATTAAGGAAATAAATACATCCATAAACAACAAAAAAAGCTGAGATATTGTAACATCAGGTTTCACAACATCTTCTGCCTTTAAAAAATGGCAGAGGAGGCGCTGCTGACTGTGATTTGTACTTAGTCTGCATTCTGTCCTGCACTAGTCTGAACACTGCCTTACCTCACTGCTGGCTGTGTTTAAGAAAACCTACCGTCAGAAATCTAATTAGGTAGGTCTGGTGGTAGGTTCCCAGAGACATTGTAACACTAATCTATCTTTAGCTAATCCTAGAATACTTTCTACACTAAACTACAGTTTATGTACCTAATATGCTAAGAACTGGAGCACATGAAGGAAGAAAAGGACGTGTGGAGGTATCAGAAAGGTGAGTATTGAGTTGATTTTTTCTTATAGACTACAGTATAAGCTGAGTTCGTTTTTTGGCACCATTTTCGTGCTGAAAAAATTTTGGATTATACTCGAGTATATACAGTAATTTTACTGTTCTTGGTTTTTTAACATTGGCTCCTAAAAATAAGTCCTTTCTCATAGATCAAGGCACAGTGACTGTGGTAATCTTCTTACATTTGTTATCCATTGGCCTCCTTCCTTCCAGAAACCCCACATTATGCTAATGAGCCTCAACATGAGCCCTCTGTGATCTGGTTTTAGAGACTGTTACCCCTGCTCCATCAGCACTTGTGCAGTGAGCAATTTGACTTATTGGCGGTAATTTAGCATTAGACCTGGTCCTTAGTACAGTTCTATGGGGGGTATTTCTCATACCTAGGCATTCATGCATAGCGTATGATAGAACCACCACCCCACTGATGCAGCCGGATACATTAAAAGGCCAGTGCCTCTTGATGTATCCAGCAGGTGGCCGCACACTGTTTATTTCTATACCAGGTCTCTGGTTCACTACGATTACAGTGATACCTCATTTATATAGTTTTTCTTATCTTTGATCAATTTTACTGAGCAAAACCAATATTGGAGAAAATTGCAACTTTTAGACAACTTTTCAGAGGCATAACTTCTATATTATTCTGTTAAATAATCTGGTTGGGATCTTATTTTTTGCGAAAAGTCTTGTTCTTTTCAGTCATATCATATTAGGGTGCATAGGTTTTTGATTGCTTTTTAGAACATTTTTTGTGAGGATATTTGATTAAAAAATTGTATAATATGGGAAGTTTTTTACGTTATTTGGATTTTACATGTAACTGGGACTTTTATTTTATTTATTTATTTAATTACTATTATAAAATGATTTTTACTTTTTTTTCCAGACTTGGGCTTGAACAAGCGTTCATCCAATTGCTTGTTAAAGCCCTTACACTGCAATACACCTGAATTGCAGTATATAATGTAAGTAACTGAGCATGCTGACGCTCCATGCTGACCTGTGGATTGGACCCCCTCACCAGTAATCCTTCCTGTAGCAGCCCCTTGGTTCTCTTCACGCCAAGGTCTGCCTCATGGCAGGACCCGACAGCCTCAGGGCACATGCCGGACCCTGGGGCTGCTGCAGGAAGGATTGGATCCCTCGGCAAGCTCACCGGGTGGGGTATGATCCATGGGAGTTAAGCATACGAGTTTTTCTGATAACTGGTTAATATGGTCTCCTGAAGCCTTTTTATTTTTACTCTGACTTCTATTCTCTTGATCTTCTATCCCATCTGCATGAGTCGTAAAATTGTGCACCATGGTTGTTCAAATACAGAGTAATGGCTTCCAAACAGGGACATAACTACAGTGGTAGCAGCCACTGCATCTGACCTGACACTAAAGAATGGAGGATGTACACCATTGTAAACATAATATGCAGTACATTGTACAGCATATTGGGGCACATTTACTTACTCGTCCCATCTCGATCCCCTCCTTGCGTTGTCCTTTGAGGATTCGGGACTGCCGTGATTCACTAAGATCGTGAGTCCAATTTCATACATGTGTCGCTTCCCCCACTGAGATCCGCCGGACTTCACCTTCTTCTTCCTGGTGCATTTAAGTGCTTATTTTGAGACACAATTTGCTTTTTAAATCTGATGCTTCACAATCCGATCACGTGCGCAATTCAGGGCAAAACGGTAAAAAGTCGGGAAACCCAATGAAAAAGCGGCGTTCGGGCCCTTAGTAAATGTGACCCATTATGTATACAACCAGAGATGGGCGAATTTGTCAAAATTTGATTCGACCTGGTTCGTAGATTTTTTTCGAAAAAATTTGGTTTGACCCAAATCGAATCATGACGAATTATATTAAAAAACTGGTATTTCCTGGCTGCAGAGAGCCTGTAGGGCAGTGGTGGCGAACCTATGGCACAGGTGCCAGAGGTGGCACTCAGAGCTTTCTCTTTGGGCACCCAGGTCATCACCCAGCACAAAGGTCTCCATTCAGGACTCAAGATCTGGATCAAGAAGGTGTGGACAGGGCTTGATTATCTGTAGCCCCTTCTCTGGACCTGTGATTGATTCATCCTGTTAAGGGGACTTCTTTCTCCTGTATTGGTGTCCTCAGGGCACCAATACGTTTGAAACCTGTTACTTTAAATTGGCATTTGGCCCCTTTTGAGAAATATGTGGCTTTTGCTTTTAGTTTCGGCACTTGGTCCCTAAAAGGTTCACCATCACTGCTGTAGGGTTTCGTAGAATGCTGTGCCATGCTTAAATATGCATAGGGAGCATGGTTTGGTCTTCAAACAATGCTGTGTTTTAGTATGACACGCACATGACAGCCACCCTTAAAATCACTTCACTTTTCACTTCCATGGGAACTAACAGAGGCCAACTTCACCAAATAAGCAAAGCGGGAACGCAGTCTGACAAGACAAGGTCTTTGCCAGCTCGAAAGGACCAAGATCCCAATACAACATCAAAAAGTGCACTCTTTTTACACTGACATCAGATTATTCCATAGATTATGACAGAACCTTTTCTGTTAAACATGGATACATGTAGACACCCCCCAAAAGAGTGGAGAGGGTGTCGGCAGTAATTTTGCATTGAAGTCACTGATCATTTTGCCCTTCATTTCATCCGTCAGTGTCTGCTTTCAATCAGTCAATAATCCATCAGTATTGCTAAAGCCAAAAACAAACAGGAGTTGATCCAAAACAGAGATGACCAGTAAATGGGATATTTGCATGTCCTCTGTGTTCTGTATCCACTCCTGCTTTTGGCTATCAATCCTGAGGCTTTTCATTCCTTCTGACAGATGAAATGAAGGGGAAAACAAAATATAGTGGCAATGCGGCGATGGAGTGTGAAAACAGCATTATGAAAATCACAGGGTGTTCCAGGGGGACAGCGGTCAGTTGGCAGCAGGATGAGTAGGCCAACGAGTGACACCATGACAGAGTGTGGAGGTGGCAGCAGCAGCAGCTGGAGGTCAGCGAGTGGTACAATGACAAATTCTGGTGGTGGCAGCAACATGGTAGGCTCCAGAGTAGCACAATGAAAGAGTGGAGGAGGCAGCAAAATGGTAGTCCGCAGAGTGGCACAATGACAGTGTGGAGGTGGCGGCAACATGGTAGGCCACAGAGTGGCACAATGACAACAGAGTGTGGAGCTGGCAACAGCAGCAGAAGCAGGAGGTCAGAGAGTGGCAAAATGACAAATTCTTTAGCTGGCAGCAACATGGTAGGTTACAGAGTGGCACATTGACAGAGTGTGTTGGTGAGTGACCATTCCAGTCCCTGGTAAAGATGGTGGGAGGCAGATGGAGCAACTGTCAGCAGATGTGTGGCTTCAGGTGGGTGGCAGCATCAGAACAGTGGCTGAGGCAGGTAGTTAGAATCCAGACTCATTTCTCAACGTTTGGGGGAGGCGTCATGGCTGATCTAATCTGATGCATAAGGCATTGGTGTGTTGAAATCGGGTTCTCCTTGGGGTAATGATGGCCCCCGCCACACAGAAAACCCACTCTGGTGCCACACTACTGGATGGGCAGGACAGCTTCTCTACAGCAAACTCCTCAAGTTGCGACCACACATCAAGTTTGGCTGCCTAGTAGTCCATGGGATCCACTATCTGGAGTGGTAAAGTGCTGTCCAAGTAGGCCACCACCTGCTGGTGCAGGGTCTGCTCCATGTCCTGCTGCGGTTTCTGGTGGCGGCTACCCTCCTTTCTAGGCGGGTGAAGGATGCTGCTCATTAAAAACTCCAGACTTAAGCGGCTCCTACCCCCCCCCATCTCCCCATAGCAGCTGGGACAGTAGAATGTGAGCGATGGCTGCCAGGAATCCCCCAGTTAGACCTGACAGAGAATAGACAATGGCACACATAGACAGCGGCCAACTGTCTTTTCAGTATTTCTTTATAGTACGCCAGTTGTTTCTCCCATTTTTGACCTGTAGCGAGGGTCCAAGAGGCTGGAGAGCCAAAAGTCATCCATATATGCCGGATATTCACTATTCGGCTGTCACTAGTTAGACAAAGCAGCATGCTGCGGGCCATCTGCACAATTGACTCCCGGCCTCTATCTCCACTGTATACTGCCACAGGGCTTCTGGGTCACTACCTCGTCTTCTACGTCCTTCAGATGCTCCTGCTCCTCCTCTCTTGTCAACTGAGTGGGAAAACCACTGATTTCACCAGACTCTGCTTGTGCTCCAATGTCCTCCTCCTCCTCCAGTTCATCACCCACTGGACTCATGTGGCCATGAGATGTAGTCGCCACTTCTCCAGTGCCCTGACCATACAGATTTTGCAGCATGAGTTCGAGGACATGAAGCAGTGGAATGACGTTATTCATCCCGCAGTCCTGGAGACTGACAAATAACGTGGCCTCTTAATAGGGCCTGAGCAAACGGCAGGTGTCACGCATGAACTGCCACTAGCTGAATTCAACTCCTGTCCGCTTGCATCACCAAAATATCGGTCTAACATTTGGAGGCTGGAATTCCAACGGGTCGAAACATTGCATATCAGACTATGTTGGGGTAGGCCGTTCTGCCGCTGCAACTCGAGGAGGGTGTGCTTGGCTTTGCATGAATGGCTGAAGTGAATGCACGGTTTCCTGGCCATTTTTAGAATGTCTTTCAGATGGATGGAAGACTTGAGGAACTTGTTGACAACCAGATTGAACAAGTGCGCCATGCAGGGCGCATGGACCATCCCTCCATAGTGCAGCGTGGACACCATGTTCCTCCCATTGTCTGTCACAATGGTTCCCATTTGCAGTTGTTGTGGAGAAAGCCACAGATTGATTTTTTCTTGCATGAGGTGGAGCATTTCCTGCCCTGTGTGATGTCGTTTGCCCAGGCAAACCAGGTGTAGAACTGCATGACATTGCTGTGCCCTGCACATGTGGCTTGTTGGAGCAGCACTTAGACTTGTGGAGGATGAGATGATGGTGTAGAAGGAGGAGGAGGCGGACACTGGCACAGGAGCAGCAGTTTGACATCATGGAGGAGAAAGAGGCATCAAATGGGGCTGTTAGGTGCTGCTGCTGCTGTTGCTGAGCCGGCAGGATAGACCTACACATCTGAGACACGTTTCTCCCAGGCCATTGGATGGTGACACAGCATGTGTTGACGCAGGGCCATGGTCCCAACGTTAGCTCCCTGGCCACGCTCCACTTTCTGCCCGCAGATTCTACATATACAGTTGCTCAGCTCCTCTGGTGTCTTAACAAAAACTGCCACACTGCCGAGGTGGGATTTTACTGCCTACACTCTGCACTACTAATGCCACTGCCTCGCTGAGACCCTGTGCCACTGCTTACTTGGACTTACAAAGTGGGGTTTGCCAAACCCAGCCGTTTGACTCCCATCCTCGCACTGCTGCCACCCTGCTGACTCACGGCCACAGTAGCGACTTGCTGCCTGCTTCACTGCATGACACACAAGCTGACACCCTCTTCTTCTGACGATGATGAAGCCCTTGCTTCACCCAGCTCCCAAGTGCGATCGACTACATTATCATTGATTTGTGTTTTGCTGTCACTGCTATTCTCCTCAACGGTCTCTGACTACTTGCAAGTACAACATAACCTCCTGTGCCACTCTCCACATCTCTACTTTCCCACCTACTGCCAAGCAGCGGCTGAGTGTCCTCAAAGAATTTATCATCCTGTGTAGTGTCACTGAGCCCAGACCACCTAGTAGATCTCTGGCTGAGGGAAATGAACAGGACTGAGGCTGGTTGAGGACAGGTGAGTGCCGCTGACCTGCTCCTGGGCCATGCCAACTAAGGGTTGTATCTGATGAACCCACGGACTCTTGGCTGGGGTTGTCAGATGTCATTTGGGAGGAAGTGGATGACTTAGTCCACCAATCGACAACCTTTGGGTGGTTTATAAACACACTACCGCTAGATGACAACAGCAGTTCTGGTCTCACAGAGCCACCCCTGCCGCGACGTCCGCTTTTTGCGCCCTGTGCCTGCTCCACCTGCCACCTCTCTGTCTGACATATTGGTTCATCAACTGTGTTGATTAGACACACTTCTACTTTATCTACCAAAAAAATTTGAAATTTGGGGACACCACGGAATAGGAGCAAAAATCACTGCAGCAACTATGTGGATTTTACTCTGATTTCTTGCAACAAAAAAGACCAGTAATTTGATCTCCCAAAACGGACACCCTTGGAGCAAAAATCACAACAGCACAGTACAGTACAAGCAGCTGGACGCTACATGCAGCACATGAAGTGTGAAGTGCCGAGATTGAAAATGGTTGGTTTTTATAGGGCTGTGTGATATCACATAAGCCTGCTGGTTGCTGATTGGCTTACAGGTCTGCACATGTCATCAAGGGTGTTCCTTTCTCCTTCCCAGAGTTCTCTGCCTCATGTAACATGTTGTGGTTGTGCCCATTTAGCTAATAGAGTGGAAAAAAAAACTTTGTTCCCACGAATCACTGTAAACTTTGGATTTGTGACAAATCAAAGTTTTCCTGAAATTCTAACCGAATTCTGATTTGTTAGAATCGATACGCCCATCTCTATATATAACATATGTATAACATATTTTTATATGTGTTGCATACACGCAGTATGTGGATATGCTGTATCGTGTGTATATACTGTATGTGCTTATATCTGCTGTATATGTATATTTTTTAAGTGGGAAGAGCAGAAGCCTGCTACTGGTGTCCCTCGCTGGTGTCTCATCAGTCCATGCCCCTGTTTGTTTACGGGGCAAAGAAGCTCTGAGGAGTTCGGCTTTTAGCCAGACATCTGTGCAGACCCATCCCAATATCTCACTGCCTGATACAGAGCTGCGAATAAGGACTGGTGGGCTCAGCAGAGCTTCCATGCACCTATAAGTAAACAGGGGCACGGACTGGCGAGACGCCAGCACGGGACACCTGGAGCAACAGATGAGGTGAGTACAAGTTTGGTTTAAAAAAATCAGAAAATAGGAAAAGGTAGAGATCGGCACTCAGGCATTCTAAAACATTTATCTTCTTTATTCAAAATCCATTAAAATACACGAGGTAGTCATAGTGCATAGTCCATAAGACCAACGCGTTTCGAACGTTAACATTAGTTCTTACTCATGGTCTAGCAATTATAGATTTTGGATGTCCACAAATGATTATTTATCATAAATCAGAGCAACTCTATACCAAATGTAATTCACAGTTTTTCTAGCAGCTCCCAGAACTTCTTTGTTCCTCAGGCTGTAGACAAACGGGTTTAACATTGGAACTACGGCCACATAGAACATGGAGAGGATTTTGTCTTGCTCCTTTGAATGCTTAGACTCAGGCTTCATGTACATATAGATACTTGGTCCATAAAATAATAAGACTGTAATGATGTGGGATGAGCAACTAGAGAAAGCCTTCATCTGCCCCCTAGAGGAACGCATTTTAAAAATTGTATAGATTATTCTTGCGTATGAGATCAAAATTATCACCAAACTTAAAACTGGCAAACAGAAATCTTCCACCATGATGATCATGTTCATATTCTCAGTGTCACTGGATGACAGTAATAGTAATGGAATTATCTCACAGAAGAAATGATTGATCAGGCGAGAGTAACAGAACGATAACGTAGAAGTCATCATTGTAAACATTACGGAATTAGCAACACTCAAAATAACATAGGACGTTACTAGAATCCAACAAACTCTCCTGGTCATGATCAGAGTATAATGTAGAGGAGAACATACGGCCACATAGCGATCATAAGCCATGAAGGTCAGAATGAAAATGTCCGAATCGCCACAGAACAAGAAGAAGCACAACTGGGTCATGCAGCCATAGAAGGAGATGGTCTTGTCTTCTGTTAATATGATGGACAACATCTTGGGTAAAATAGCGGAGACATAGACAATGTCAACAGAGGAGAGATTACACAAGAAGAAATACATGGGAGTGTGGAGTTGGGGCACAGAACAGACCAGAACAACGATAATCATGTTCCCCACTACTGCCAGCAGATACATGACCGAGAATCCCCAAAATATAAGAATTTCATTCATTCTGGAGGTGGAGAATGGACTTAGGGAGAATTCAGTCACCGCACTGATATCACAGTCATTCATCTTGTGAGCAGGAACCTCAGTCTTATTGTTTCATGTGACTATGTTATTACTCTGCAATGTCTTGTTTGTTCTGTATATGTACCCCATGATCTGTAAAAGCTCTGTGGAATATGGCCAGGCTATAGAAATAAAGAATTATTATTAATATCTTTAATATCTGTAGGAAAAATAATGAGAACAGTGTCAGGAAGTTATCAATATATGAATTTGTGTATTCTCAAGACAGAAAAGACATGCACGTTCTAAGCTTGCCTAAGATGCCTGTCCCTGCCTACTTGCTCACACTGTGCTAACCTGCAGGGGACAACCGGGCAACAGTCCTTACTGAGTTTTTGCTCAGCACAGATGGCAAATGATGGCAGATGTCCAAACCTGAACCTACCGCTAACAGCAATTTTAATGCCACCTCCACTTTTGATCCCAGTGATTTTACCTTGGAGAATGGCATTGCACACAAACCACTGCCTCAAGTCTTGGTATCTGAACCCACAATGTTCAGCACAGACCAGTTCAATTCAATGTAGTCTACCCTTCTATTTTTTAGTATTTTTGTCATTATGTTGAAAGTAAAACAGATGCTACTTATCTTAACCCTGTACTGATATGGCTTGAATAATTGTTCAAGTAGTACCCGTAATCTATCATGGGTGTAATCCTTTACATACCGCAATCTTGTACCCAAGGATTTTCATTCCCTATGACAGGCAGCAACAAGATTGATGCCAAACTGGGGGTGTGCATGCCAGCACCGATCGCTGAACTTATTTGTGGGGTTAACAACCACAATCTCTGCAAGCACTGATCATGGATGTAGTCATGAATACTGAAGGGTCTACTTAATACTAACAAGAACAATTATTTAAGTTTACATGTTTATAACCACTTATGAGAACATTGATATGTGATACACACTGGACCTTCACAAAGTCCAAAAAGTTGAGTAGACTGCTTATCAGTGAGTCTACCTGTAGTAATGTGATCAAATACTGAGGTAGAGATGTATTACAGTATATAGTATTACAGTATATGGTATGAGCCATTACAGTTTTCGGCCCCCAGGGCACTTTCTGCAGAATTGCACTCTGATTCCAGATGTGAAAATTGCAACTCTACTTAAAAAAAGGGATAAGAAGAATCCATACCGAGCGGAATCGCTTGGAAATGACTGCAACTTTTTGGAGACCTATTTGTGACTTTTTTAAAATTCACTAAAGACCTCAATTGCCACTTGTATTAATAAGGAAAACTCCCTAATATACACCTGGGCAGCAGAAAACCAAAAAAAAAAAAAAAAGCAGTTGCATAAAGCCAGACTTTAAATATGTGTCCCACTGATAGAGAACCAATGTAATTAGGTCACTAGGAATGATGTCTGTCTAGTGGGAGGACAGGAGAGAGGACTAGATCCATGGGCCAGATCCGTGTGGGAATGTATTCCCAATGGTGACTCTGTTCTTACCAATACACATGATGCAAAGTTCATTCATAGAAGTGTCGATATTTGTGTACAAACAGATTTACTTACCTGATCCTGACGCAATCTCGCTGTGTGTTGTCCGACGAGGATTCGGGTCTGCCGCGATTCACTAAGCTCGTGTGCCCGAGTTCCTGCATCCGTCACTTCTGAGCCGAGGTCCTCCAGAGTTCACCTGCTTCTTCCCGGTGCTTGTAAGTGCATTGTCTTGCGTCACAATTCTAAATGTTAAATCCTGCAACAATGGAAGCTCTAAAATATTTCAATGCACCGGAAGTGGGATGTGGAAATCCATGGACGCTGCAGAAGTCTTCCTATTTTTACTCTATGAAAATAATTTTTGGATTTTTGTTTTTTTGCAACAAATCTGCTTATCTATTCTGCTTGTATTATTTCACCATACATTTTTCACATCTGCTTTTATCCATCCAAGTATTTCTTTTCCCCGTGGTAAAGTATTTTTTATTTTTTTCAAATATTTATTAATATAAGAAAATTACAAAATTGCATACAGTGCAAAAAGGAGTTACAAATTCTTGATTCAAAAAATGTTCAGCACATAACTTAATTATATCTGATTATTCTTAAATGTTTCCCTTTATATACCCTCCCCTTCCCACCCCTGGTGGTTGATGATTAACTTTTCTTAACAGTACAGGCGGTCCCCTACTTAAGGACAACCGACATACAGACGACCCCTAGTTAAAGACAGACCCCTCTACCCACTGCGACCTCTGGTGAAGCTCCCTAAATGCTTTACTATAGTCCCAGACTGCAGTAATCAGCTGTAAGGTGTTTGTAATGAAGCTTTATTGATAATCATTGGTCCTGTTACAGCAAAATATTTTGAAACCCCAATTGTCACTGGAGCAAAAAAAAGATTTTGTCTAGAACTACAATTATAAAATATACAGTTTTGACTTACATACCAATTCAACTTAAGAACAAACCTATGGAACCTAACTTGTACGTAACCCGGAGACTGTCTGTATAGAAAATAGGAACTAAGAAGCTATTGGTGCTTTTCCATTTCCAATTTTTAACCGTTCTTTTATGACCCTTCACCTAGCTCTTATAGATCTATATCTAGACACAATCTTTCAAGCCAATTTTTCCTTATTTTCTCTACTTCTGTGCCCTTTCTTACCTCCTCCTGCTGTTCCGCATAAAACAGAAGATCCATTCTACCTTCCCATTCTATCATCCTGGGTGCATTTTTATTCTTTCAGTTGAAAAGGATTTACATTCTTGCCATGAGTAATCCCTTCATTACCATCACTCCTCTTTTAGAGCCCAGAACGCAAACTTTTTCACTTGTTGGTACTGTATGTTGCAGCCAAATAATGAAACCAACATATCTATGACTTTATTTCAGTAGATAAAGAGTTTTGGGCACTGCCAAAGCATTGGCACAAGGTCCACATCTCTTAAGTTACATTTTGGCATTTATCATTAGTTTTTTTTTAAATAGTTTAAAGACAAAATACAATATTTTAGGTTAAAATGTACATTGTGGATAGTAAATTAATGATACTTACTGGACAGATGCCTAGATTTTAGTAGTCACATAAAAATCCAGTATGTATTATACAGCAGCGTGTACATACTGTATGTAAAGGTTTACTCACTCTTTAGCCTTGATTATAAAGATGTAAAAATCCCTTAGAGATGGAAGGATATTTTACCCATGTGGCATCTTACATTAATTAAGCTAATCTAATCACTTAATATTTCTCTAGTGTAAATCATTTATTTTTTAATACTAAAAACAACTATTTTGAAGATATCAAGGAAATACATTAATAAAATGCAGAGATACTGTAACTTCTGGCTTCAGCGACATCTACTGCCTGTAAAATATGGCAGAGGGGGTGCTGCTTACTGTGATTTGTAGTCTGTATTCTTAGTCTGCATTCTGTCCTGCACTAGTCTGAACACTGCCTTACCTCACTGCTGGCTGTCTTCAAGGAAACCTACCATCAGGATCTACCTATTAAGGTAGATGTTATGGTAGGTTCCGAGGGGCATTGTTAACCCTAATCTATCTTTAGCTAATCCTAGAATTCTTTCTACACTAAACTACAGTTAATCTACCTAATATGCTAATTTCTGGCAGAGGCTTCTGGGGAATGGAGTAGCCTCCCTGGGCAGCGGGACCAAAGGCTACTGTATGCCTCGGTGATCCTTCTGTTTTTGCAATCCCTCCTTTCTGCCTGTCCCTGGTGCACTGGTGCCCTGCTTCTGCATCCTTGACTCCTGCAGGGCTCCGCTTCCTATGTGCTAAGTGCATGCACCTAGTGGTGCCCTGTCAGCAGGGCCAGGACGTGGCATTTTGGTGCCCTAGGCAGACATGGACATTTGCGCCCCACCCAAACATGGCAAAATTAGGGCCGATTCTAAAGGAAAAAATTAAATGCTCCCCATTTAAAATAATAAGAGAGGCCAACTGGTATGGAAACATATACAAAAAGGTCTCCCAGCTGTGAATTTAGCATAAAATAGAAAAATAAGTACCTCCAGGGAAACTAACTTCAATACTTTACCAAAAAGAATTTAGCAAAACCCATAAATATATTCCAGCAATGAATATGCCAAACACATAGATACCAATGACTGGGCCACACATATAAATATTCACCGGCAATAAATTAAGAGCACATATTAATATCCTGCACTTATAAATATGGAACAAAAATGTATCTATTACATACATCAATATTTACCAGCATTACATGTCCTACTCATATAAATATATACCAGCATTGCATGTACTGCACATCGGGGCTGCACTCGGGCACAGACATCACTTACTGTTATGCTGCCCCTGTCTCCTTCTATGACAGTGTTGGTCCGGTCCATCCCGCTCTTCTTCCTGTATTCTCCTCCTTGTTGCCAAACCTTCTCCAACAGGTAGAGAATGTCATGGAAGCTTTTCCCAGTCTTGACTTTTCTCTGCAGAATTTGTCAGCTAGGTGACTATGGCCTTTGGAGAACATGTCCACACTACATTCCTAAAAAAATCACAGTCAATATAATGTCCCCTAAATAACAGCCCTCTGTATATACAGATAATACACTGCGACCCATCAATATACTTTAATATATACTACCATATAATTTCCCCCTCATTAATCTGGTAGCTCCAGAACACTTCTCCACTATATAGATATACATCCAGCAAGCCCCAAAGTATATAGCCAGCCAGACCCTGCCCCCCAGTAGTATATAGCCAGCATGCCCCATTGTATTATATAGACAGCCTGCTCCCCTGTAGTATGTAGGCAGCCTGCCGTCCTTTAGTATATAGCCAACCTGCCCACTCTGTAGTATATAGCCATCTTTCCCCCTGTAGTATATAGCCATCCTACCCCCCTGTAGTATATAGCCATCCTGTCCCCATGTAGTATATAGCCATTATTCCCTTGTGTAGTATATAGCCAGCCAGCCCCATGTGGTATATAGCCATCCTGCCCCTTGTAGTATATAGACATCCTGCTCCCATGTGGTATACAGCCATCATGCCCCCCATGTAGTATATAACCATCCTGCCCATGTAGTATATAGTCATCGTGCCCAATGCAGTATTTAGCCAGCCTACTCTCCTGTAGTATATAGCCAGCCAGCCCCATGTAGTATATAGCCAGCCCTCCATAGTATTTAGAAAGCCTGCCCCTCCCTGTAGTATATAGCCTGCACCCTGTAATATATAGCCAGCTTGCCCCCTGTAGTATACAGCCAGACCCTCCATTGTATACAGCCACCCTGCCCCTCCCTATAGTATCTAGCCTGCCCCTATACTATATATCCAACTTGCCCCCCCAGTATATAGCCTGTCTGCCCCCCAGTAGTATATAGCCAGACCCCCATAGTATACAGTCAGCCTGCCCCCCCAGTAGTATATAGCCAGCATGCCCCCATGGTATTATATAGACAGCCTGCTCCCCGGTAGTATGTAGGCAGCCCTTTGGTATATAGCCATCCATCCCCATGTAGTATATAGCCATCATTCCCTCGTGTAGTATGTAGCCAGTCCCATGTGGTATACAGCCATCCTGACCCATGTAGTATATAGCCATCCTAGAAAGCCTGCCCTCCCTGTAGTATATAACCTGCATTCTATAATATATAGCCAACCTGCCCGCTGTAGTATACAGCCAGCCCCTCCATTGTATACAGCCACCCTGCCCCTCACTATAGTATCTAGCCTGCCCCTATACTATATATCCAGACTGCTCCCCAGTATATAGCCAGTATGCCCCCCCAGTAACATATAGCCAGCCCCCCATAGTATACGGTCAGCCTGCCCCCATGGTATACATTTAGCTTGCCCCTCCCTGTGGTATATAGCCTGCACCCCCGTAGTAAAAAGCCAGCCATGATCCAAAAAATAATAAAATACTACTCACTTACATGCTCACCCTGGAACCGCATGGTTCGTCCTGTGGCACTGGCATCCTCTCACTCTAGGACCCATGTTGTGCCTGAGCAATGACGTTATCTGCAGCCGCACACCTGGGTCCTAGGGGGCGCCGCCTGCACACAGCAGCCATTGATATATCTTAAAGATACACATATCACAGGTTTCTATGGGGGCTGAGACGGTGCCCCAGGATGGGAGACAAGGGTAGTGCCCTAGGCGATCGCCTACCCTTGCCCACCCCTCGTCCCGGCCCTGCCTGTTGGCTCCAAAGCTGGAGCTACTATGTATGCATAACATGATTTGTAATTGCTGCAGAATTTGATGGTGCTATATAAATAAAGATTAGAAGTTATACTACAGGGATTGCAGAGGCTGCTGGGGCATGGAGTACCCTTTGCTCCTGCTGCCCATATACTCTACGTCCATGTCTGGCCTCTCCCAAAAATCAGCATATTAGTTATACAAACTATAGTTTAGTGTAGAAAGTATTCTAGGATTAGCTAAAGATAGACAAGGTTTAAAATGTCACTGAGAATCTACCATCGGATCTACCTTAGGCTACATTCACACGGACGTATGAAAACGGCCGTATAGGTACTGTTTTTTTACGGGTTACATACGGCCACATTCATTTCAATGGACAATACGTCCAACCATTTATATTGCTGTTTTTGACACTGGAGTGTACGTACCGTATACTGGCCGTATAAAAATATAGAGCATGTCCTATTTTCTCCCGTATTTCAGTTCTGTATGCCCTAAAAGTCTATGGGCATGTATAAAATACGGGTTAAATACGTGCTGCATACGGATGAAAAACGTCACGTATATACGGGCTCATACGGCCCGTAAATACAGGACTAGTGAAATCATACGGTCGTGTGAATGTAGCCTTAATAGGTAGTTCCTTTAATTGATTTCCACCACATCCGTCTGTCTCCTGTTGACCTTGTTCTGGGCTGCAGATATTTAAGTTAGTTGTGATGGACAGATGCCTCCTCCAATTACATTCCTCCCCTGCTACTCTGTTTTGTTAGTCACCTTTTGGACCTGGACTATGATATCTCATTAGAGGATGGTTATCCCACTTCCCAGTGCTTGCTATTAGTCTGCTTTGGATCTTGCTAGCATTTATGGTCTTCTGTATATTTGATATTCTGACCCCTGTTTGTCTTCTGACCATCCTTTTGTCTTTTGATTCTGTACTGCATTGTCCTTTATGTATTTGTTTGACTATTCTTCTGTTTGTCTTGTTTCTTTCTTAGTGTTATCACTTTGGAGCATGAAGGGAACATTGACCAGGTGTCACCAACCTTTTTGGGTAAGATCAGCACATAGGTAGTGACAACTGATGGGTTTAGCTTAGTGCTCAATGTTTCTGTCTGTCCTTTTCTTTTTCTCTTATACAGTATTGGCAATTCCAAAACAGCAGCATTAGAACTATATTGACCCTACAGTCCAAAGATTGGGAAACCTAAGATTAATAAATCTCTTTAAATTAGGGTATTGCTCTGAGGATAGGGACTTCAGTACAACACATAGGAGAGACTGCTATATTTTTGGTGTACACAGTTTACCCGAGGTAACATGTTAAATTTATTCTAGGGCTCGGTACAATAATGGAGTTACTACATTTCTATATCTGTGCTTACATTTTACTAGTTTTGTAGAATAAAACCCAATATGGGGAAAATATCTTAAGATGATACACAAAGGTGTTTGAGAAATTTCATCATATATATACGGGAGACAACACTCATCCAGTTGTTGACATTGAAGAAGTTATTCACATGCAGTGTGACAAAGCAGTCTTGCTTGGTCTTGACGCAGCCTATATTCATGTTTTCCACTATCAGGCGGTTTGGATTTAGGGTACCTTTCCTAGATGGTCTGTGAGGCCTGCACTCTTCTCCTACATGACACATCCCCATTCTGAATTCCTAATTGCAAATTATACCCGTCAGGGTTATCCTTTTGTATTTGCCTAGCACTGAACCCCTAGTCTCAAATGTTCAATCAGACCATGATGTTTGGAGGGTGTTTGTTTCCAGAACAACAATTTCAAGATATCTCTATTTGTGTACAATGTCTTGCTCACCCTAATAAATCCTGCAGTGAACCCCATTAATCTACATTGTATCATTGATATATATATATATATATATATATATATATATATATATATATATATATATATATGGATTTTTATTGGGATATACAAACAACACAATTAAAAGTGAAGCAATGGCAATTAATTTTTCGTCTGCATTAACTTCACTACAGTCCTCTGTCCCATACGCTAGGCATACTGATAAGTCAAAATATGTGGGTGTTAACCTCACGAGACATAGAATCCCCAAATTTGTGTTGACTGCAAGGGCCTCCTATAATTATCTGGCCATCCCAGATTTTAGACTTTATTATAATGTTGCCCGTCCTTGACATATTACCTCTTGGACAACTCTGCATTCCAACAATAGATGGATGGTTCCTGTGCACCCAGGTATCTTCCTTTGAGGTCACCTCCCTGAGGTAAGCCCCCTGCTAGTTCCTATACAATCTACTTGATATTTGATCCACATGAAAAATACATCATGTGCACACTATTTGTACTCCTTCACAGAATTTTACTTATTTTACTTACTGTTGGATGTTTTATTATTTTTAGAAGCTTACCTCCTTCCATCCGATCCCATTATCTAATATTAGGTTGTCAGTGGTTGGAACAGTTACCAACCTCAGCCAATATTTGGTAGATAATGCATCTTAAAATGTTTCCTTGGTGTCAGGAAGTAGAATGGACCTACTGTTGGTACCAAAAGGCAGAGCAGTGGGGGATCAAGGAGACATCATTGCAAAGTCATTTATGGGTTGGACTGGTGACCCTCAAAGGGCAGTTTTTGGTAGACCATTATCATCCTAGAGGAACACAACTGAGACCTAAAAAGTACCAGAGTGGTTGTGAATTGGGAAGAAGTGAACAACCTTTTATTTCCTTAATAAAAGACCCTTAAACACTTTCACATGCATTTATGGGACTGTAAACCCATTTAAGCTGCTTTCACCCCTTGAGAACTGCTCAATTTTTTGTGTACGGACTAAAAAATGTATGAATGTATTTTGAAATTTTCTTCTCAGTGAACTGAAGAAGGCTAATTTCTTTATGTAAGTGATAATTCTTTATATCACCAGGATCTTCTCCATTTTACATTTGCTACTTTCCTAATAGCTCCTAACACTTCTTTATTCCTCAGGCTGTAAACAAAAGGGTTTAACACGGGGACAGTGACCACGTAGAGCAAAGATGTAAATTTGTCTTGATCTGCCGAATGTTCAGACACTGATTTCATGTACAAAAATAAGATAGGTCCATAGAACAATATCACAGAAGTCAGATGGGATGAGCAGCTGGAGAACGTCTTGAATCGACCTTTGCTGGAACGTATCTTCAAAATCGAGGAAATAATGCGCAGATAGGAGAAAATAATAAACAAAAAGGTAAAAAACACTAAAAATATGTCTTTGATGAATAGAACCATGTCCATACTGGAAGTGTCACTGTTAGAGAGGCTGATTATTGCACGAATCTCACAGAAGAAGTGATTGATTTCGGAAGGACCACAGAATGATAGACTATATGTGAGCAAGGTAAACATCAGCGAGTTCAGGCTGCTCAGGAGCAAGGTGATGGCTGCCATTATAATGCACATTTTCTTGCCCATTACCATAGGATAGTGCAATGGGGAACACACCGCCACATAGCGGTCATAGGCCATGCAGGTCAAGATAAAAATCTCTTCATCCACACAGAATATGAAGAAGTACAGCTGGGTGATACAGCCCAGAAAAGTTATCTTCCTATCCATTCCTATGGTGAAAGACAACAGATTTGGGAAAATAGCTGAACTGTATGTGGCATCTACAATGGAGAGGTTACACAGGAGGAAGTACATTGGGGTGTGAAGTTGAGGCGTAGCAAAGATGAGTGAAGCAATAAGTAAGTTTCCAACTACAGCGAGCAAGTACATGACCAAAAACCCAGCAAATATAATATACACCGTGTTCCCAGAGGTGGAAAATGCTACCATGTGGAACTCCAGGATGGTAGAGTTTTCACATGTGTTCATATTGACTTCCTAAAAATAAAAAGAGTTTCACTTTATTTTTTTTCTCTCATTTTTGGTATCTCAAAGAGTTTCCGGGTTCTTTAACTCTTCATAATTGTCCCCAAAATGCGGACAATGAACACAACGGGGCAGATTTACTTACCCAGTCCTGTCGCGATCCAGTGGCGTGTTCTCCGACGGCGATTCACTAAGGTCGTGTGCCTGATGTCCACCAGGTGTCGCTGCTGCGCCGAGGTCCGCCGAGGTCTGCCGGAGATTACTAACCTATTCACCAACCTATTCGTATTATTTTCTCTTAGGTGGATATATTTAGGTATCCATTAAAATAATTTCTACAGATTTATTGGTCTTACAAAATAAGTGGGAGCCGTATGGTTTGAAAAGCGTAGGTCGGCTTTTGTATAGCTCAGTATATCTGTACAAATTATTTTAATGGATCCCTAATAAAGAAGCTGAGGATTTTAAACAGAAGTCCCCCAGCACCTTCCCTTTTGCCTCTTTCATTGTCGATCATCAAGTTCACTGCTTCAGCGCCGTCATTACACTTATGCAGCTGCCTCTTGGTTAGAAAGGTGAGTTCGATTGCTGCTTCCAAGATGGTGGACTGGGAGTCAGTTCTGTGCTCACGTATGTTCTCCAAATTTAGGTCCATTTTAGGTAATGAAGCAAACCCATTACATAGTATACTTATTGGACAACAGAGTACTTTTAGTACAAGGTTTTTGCAATTTAAATGTAGGACAAACAGATTCAAAAATTTGTTTTTACCTAGTGTAATTGGGTTAGCTAACTTGGGTAAGTAAGTGTGGTCCTTACTACCAAGTCATGGAATTTTTATTTAATTTATTTTTTAATTCATTATTTCACAGTGATTCTCTGTTTTATATATTTTTTTTTCTATTTTGTTTTTATGTCCTTGTATTTCTATGAATGTTATTGTATGTATATGTATAATTTGTATATTTTATTGTTATGCGGATGCTTGATGTTGTTGTTGAGACACAATTAATTTTCCCTATGGGGATGGTAAAGTATTCTATTCTATTCTTCTTCTATTCTATTCTTCAGCTCAACAAGTAACTTTCTCTGGGTATCTTCTTAAGCAGGCAATCCGTATCTGATGGTGGTCGTGTATGTACGTATGTAGTACGGAAATGTTATCATTGGATTGCCTTCCATATTTAAACCACAAATCGAATCTAACGAATGAAGGAACAATTTGCATGATTTTGAGTGACAACTACCTACTTCCTTGTTGATCAACAAGTTGCATGAGCACCTCGTGTGCGCTTTGAAGCAGTTGCACTTTCGATATCCAACAAGGTAATGAGAATCGGATTCTGGAATAACCATTTTTTAATGGGTGTTAGATTTATGAAATATTAAAGTCAAAACTGAGATCACATATTGGACATATGCTAACATTCACTACACCTTAAAGGTACTAGTGGCCGTAACTAGATATTTGCAAAAACGTATCATTATAAGTGTCAGGTCAGTTATGTCATAAGGTAAAATAAGTTATTGAAAGCTAAAATTACCATAAAAAATTGTAACATTTTCTCCAAACTTGTAATGGGAATCTCTTACAAGATGATTTTCTTTGCTACTAAATTTGAAATGAAAGAAAAAAACAATAAAGGGATTATCTATTTCTAGAAGTCACT
Source organism: Engystomops pustulosus (assembly GCA_019512145.1). NCBI lineage: Eukaryota > Metazoa > Chordata > Amphibia > Anura > Leptodactylidae > Engystomops > Engystomops pustulosus. The sequence goes on along the minus strand of WNYA01000532.1, from coordinate 30,191 downwards.
AGTATATTCCTAGGTTATGTCACTGGTTTTCAGTTCAAAGTGGCCAACACTGACGCAACATACATGAGGAGTCATCGGTGGCATATCCAAGACATATCTCATCGGTCTCGGCATCGAGCCAACTGTTGAGCTTTAAATATGTCCAGCTTTTAAGCGGTTTTACAGGAACTAAACACTAAATGACCTATCCACAGCAGCAGTGGATTATAATATAAGTGGTTTGGGTGGTAGCTCGAAGCCCTAGCTTTCTAGTTGGCTCATAGACCCCCAAACCCCCCACCAAATTTTATACTCAGAAGGTTTACCCATGAAATCCTTGTAGATATGGTCTTGCTCTCAATAAACATGTGTACAAGAGTTATTTCAAGACCTTTAAAGGTCCTCAAGACAAAGATTGAAAGCAGACAGAAGGAAGTCATCCTCCATTCCCCAAGAAGCTCATTCTAGTACCAGATGTGATCCACAGTTATTTTGTACTGAGAAGAGTTTTGCATCTTATATTGTTTCACAGGAAACAAGAAGAAATTAGGCAATAGGTTAATAAATATAAAGAATATAACCAGAGACAATGAAAAGTAATACCTCCATGGATAACATCTCAAACAAACCCACAAACTTTGTTCTTTGACCAACTATCAGCTCTCCCTGAATATGCCACCGATTCCATATTTATGAAGGTTTCATTCTACCTCAGGGGGAGAAGAATAATAATCCTGATGCAATTCTGTGTAACTCATCCCCTGTGTATATAGATGAGGACACTATTTATTGCAATTATAAAAAGGAAAGGTATTCACTAAATGGTAGAAATGTATTTTAGCTATTGGTGGGGATTTTTAGGATTATGATATTTAGCAATTACAAATTTTAAATCCCAGAAAAAGTTTTTCATTTCATAAAAGAACGGAATCGAAATTCAAAAATATCTAACAGTTTCGAAAACCAGATGATTTCAGCCAAATTTATTTTGCCCACCACTTACTTGGAGACTCTACAATTTGCTAAAAAGGGTCAACGTGCAAAATTAGATTATGCAGTACTCAAATATACCAGAATGGTCACAAGCCTACATGAAATGGTTAATAAAATAACTACACCAGAATTGCGACAAATTCACATTAGTTACTTCATCCCCAAAACTCCCAAGAACAATCCCCAATCCTGTCAAAGTAACAAACAACTGCTGTCTAATGGCACCAGATTCATGAATTTTGGTGCATAAAGAACGTGGCGCCCCTTGCACTGCTCTGACAGTGTGCACCAAGTTTTTTTGACGGATAAGTGGTGATGTGCAGTATACAACAGTCCAACACAATTCTGTTGGATTCTGCATCATAAAGGTGTCAGCTGAGCACCAGAACACCCATTTCAGTGCAGAATTGTGTACCACTTCGGGAATAGTGCAACACTATTGCAAGTTCCTTACATTTACAAAAAGTTTGCATTGTAAAGAACGTGCAAAGTCAGACAAAAAACTGGCGCACGGGCTTCAAGAAATGTGAGCTATGGACTGCTGATGCAACTGAAGCCTCTTTGTTGTGTTTTCCACCCTGTTGGTCCTTGTTCAGAATTACCTGTCAATCAATGTAACTGTCGGTGTCTAACACCAATCATGTTACATGTTTCTTGCCTCTTACTGTTTCGTCATAAATGGGTAATGTTTTAAGAAAAACTTATTGGGGCAGATTTACTTACCCAGTCCATTCGTGATCCAGCTGTGCGTTCTCTGCGGTGGATTTGGGTCTTCCAGCGATTCACTAAGGCAGTCCCTCCGACGTCCACCAGGTGTCGCTGCTGCGCTGAAGTCCACCGAGGTCCGCCGGCGTTCATGATCCCTTGCTGGGTGCAGGTAAGCGTGTGTCCAGCGACACTTCTTTTTTTAAAATGCACAGTTTCTCTGAATCCGTCGGGTTTTTGTTCGGCCACGCCCCCCGATTTCCGTGCGACGATGCACCACAATCCGAGCGCCAAAAAAATCGGCGCAAATCGGAAATATTCAGGTAACCCGCCATAAAAATGCGATTCGGGCCCTTAGTAAATGACCCCCATTGTTTTTAAAATGTCATTGCCAATGAAACAAATATAAAGAAGCAGAGCCTTTCCTTGGAGTTTTTTTTCCTCACGTGCACTTCCAGAAAGAGACGATACTTGGTTGGCTAAAAAATTTCCTGGAGGGTGCAAAAGTATAAAGAATGCCAATGATTTTTTATTTTAAAGGGCAGAATTGTGTTAACCCCCAAAGTTTTACTCTGTTTTGAAAACTACACCCTTAACAAGGGTGTAACATTTAACAAGGTGTATATTAAAAATGTTCCTTGTATGCTAAAAAGTGAATTTATAATTTGTCTTATGTAAATAATGGTAATGGAAGGTAGAATTAACAACACTATGGGGGTCATTTATTCCGGCCTGTCAAACTGAATTTTTTTCCCCTTCCTGCGCCTCTTGTGCCTAAATTTGTGAAGCGTTGTAGCCACAGTATTCGTGTTTTCCGACACTCTCGACCGCAAAATTTTGGCATTGCTTGTGAATCCACCAGTTTTCTGTTACTTCTTTTTTTTCTGACACTTTTTTTGTCGCAATTTGTGGTACAAAAAAAGAGCAGCTAAAAACAAGTCTATGGAGCTCTAACCCTTTTAGTCCTTGCGCCAATTCATTAATCCCTTGCGCCACAAACTTTCATCCCACTGAAAAATATAGAACTGCTCTAGCACTGCACTGCAAAATTAATAAATGCCCCTCTATGTTACTACTAAACCCTAGTATGGGGGGTGATTTTGAAGATAACTTGAAGCTTCCAGCACTGGCTTGGTGAGTTAAGTCTAAAAATCCATAGATAAAATCCAAAAAATATTATTCAATCACATTAAAATCTTCCTTAAAAAATACGTACAGGTAATGCGTTTCGAGCTCTATTTTCAGCTTTTAATCCCAACTATGAAGCTCATTTACTAAGGGTCCGAATAGTGCATTTTCGTCGGGTGTCCCGAATATTTCCGATTTGCACCGAATTGCCCCAGGATTTTGGCGCACACGATCTGATTGTGTCACATCAGCGCCGGATTTCACCCGACAAAAATTGGGGGGCATGGCTGTCGGGAAACCCGGCGGATTCGGAAAAACTGTGGAATTTAAAAAAAATTTTGTGTCGCAAGAATAGCACTCACATACACCGGGAGGAAGAAGGTGAACTCCGGCGGACCTCAGCGGAGCAGCGACACCTGGTTGACATCGGGCGCACGACCTTAGTGAATCCCGGCAAGCTCTGAATCAACGTTGGACAACGTGCAGCGGGATCGCAAATAGACCGGGTAAGTAAATGAGCCCCTATGTGTTAAATGTGTGAAATTACAGCTACTTGGGGCGTAGCACACAATCATGTCTGACGTTTCATGTTAAATCTGATGCACAGTCTGACTGAGCACTGAAATGCCCCCTAATTTATGTTGCATGGTGTCTAGTCTACAAACACAAATGTGCAACACAAATGTGCTGCAAACACTTCTTAAATTCCTGTGCAAGTAGTTTGCACTAGAAAGAACGTGTAAAGTTGGACAGAAAACTGGCGCACAGAGCTTAGTAAATGTTCCCCAGTGTGTATAGTGTATAAGGCGGCAGATTCAGGATATTTGCTGTGTTCTACATGAATCTGGCCCCCCCCTTGCACTATTTTTTGGTGGACCATTAACAGGGGCCATGTGATACACTTCTGTCGGACTTTGCATGATGAATATGGTGCACGGTTCGACTGAAAACTGGCGCACGGGCCTTAGTAAATGTGCCCTTAAGTGTTTAAAACTACTACTACTGTGTGTCCTAAATGATAATTCTAGTGAACACATATTGTATTTATGAGGAATACATAACATTTCAAGAGAATAAGCATCTGAAATATAAGAGGGCATGGGGAATATGGATATGTTCTCTCCGTGTTTGTGTGGGTTTCCTCCGGGTCCTCCGCTTTCCTCCCACAGTCTAAAACATACTGGTAGGTTGATTAGATTGTGAGCCCCGTTGGGGACAGGGACCGATGTGGCAAGTTCTGTGCAGTGCTGCGTAATCTGTGTGTGCTGTATAAATAAAGAATTATTATTATTATGTGTTGATTTGTTAACTGTTGTTGTTTATGTCATGAACTGCTGAACAACCGGCTGTCTTTGCTCAGCAGTAGATCTCTGTAAAGCAGCATGGCTAAGGAGAGACTTCAGCCTGAGTTCCTGTGTCTTGATTGGATGGGCTGCTTGTGCTGGTGTAAGTGAGGAGAGCTCAGAATTATGGGAAGTGATGGAAGCTGCTCTTGCCTTAGTTTCCTTATCTTATATTTCATGATAAGCTTGGAGAATATTTTCCATAAAGCGCTGATAGATTTACATGGCTGTATTTCAGGTATGGAATAAGATAGCAGCCCGATATCGATATTGTTGCAATTGTTGTCCAAGGTTAGTGTGATAAACTATTTTTGTGCTGGTAATTTCAGAGTTATGCTTTAAACTTGTATTTTTTGTCTATTTGCTCTTATAGTTTCATCTAGTTTTGCAAAAAAATGTTATCTTTAATGAATATTTTTAAAGACCCTTAGCATTGCAGCAAATATAAATTCTGCTCTGGCTAAACATCTTAAATAACAATGATCCTAAATGAGGGGATTGGGATTTTGAATGAAAAAGCACAGTCCTGTCTAGAAGCTTTATCTTGGCTTTAAAAAATTGAAGTGTTAAAAGTAAATCTTAATATAGGAAAACAGCCCTGAACATAAAGCCAAAGTCATAAACTTTGTTTAGTGTAATGAAGAACAGGGAATCCTGGAAGTGATGATCCCAACACCCTCCAGAAGCAGTAGTAGGAGTTAAGCAATCCTACAGAAGATCTATAGTGAGTTATCTATGATTAGTGATGAGAGAGCCCATTGGGATCGCTAATTAACACCAGTGATGGTCCTGACACTGATCGTGGGTGGTAATTCTTTAACTGCTTTTGCAAAGCTGCCAGGAGCATGTAAATGACCAGTGGCACCGGTGCTCCGCCATTTTCCTGACGGCACTGAGGCGGGCCCCCTGATTTGTGTCACATAAAAGCTGACACAAATCTGATTGCGTGCGACACAATGCCCTTCTAAATCCCTGTCCTGGTAGCGTGATACCCGTAAAGTTGGAAAACCCGACGGATATATATAAGCATAGATTAGTGCCACTATAAGCCAAGAGGCTATAGCCATTATTATGTATACTTGCCTGTTCATAATGAGTTGATATTGCAAGGACAAGCAGAATGCTGCAAATCGGTCCTAAGACATGAAGGTCAATATAAAAATATCACACACAGACGAGAATATGTAAAAATACTTGTGAGAGAATAGGTGCACTAAGATTTACATTTATATTTCTATATAAAAGTGGATATTCCCCATCAATCCCTTCCTGAGCTTGTTTTTATCTTGTGGTTGAGATCGAATTTTTTAACTAATATAATTTGTGTCCTGTACATAGAAAGATATGAAGTGTATTTTTAAGACAAATGGAAGTGATGTAAAGTTTTTAGTATGTTTTGGGTTGAAATGACTGCCCTGAAAAGGGCAATTATTTAAAGGTTCTAGTTGTCTCTTTGTATAACAGTTTCATCTCCCTATATAGCTGCCCTAAAAAAAAACACTAATCCTCAAAAATCAAGAGAATTAAGGTCTCATTTTTGTGACTTGTGGGGACAGTCACCCAAAGGGACAAGGGACACCCATTCTCATGATCAGTGGAGAACTTAGTTGTCTCAGTTGACACTTATTTTGTTGCATCTGTCAAGTTGAGACTTTTGATTTCATCTGAGACAAAAAAAGTCTCAAAAAGTAGTTCAAGAAGCGAGACAACATGGTGGTAAATCATCCTATTGTATACATTTAGAACAATGTCAGAGAGTACAATTACTATTCACGGACCTCTTTGAAAGTAATTTCTACCATCAATCTGTTGACTCGTGGTTAACTTTCTTACAGCGTTTAGCACATCTTTGTTCCGCAGACTATAGACAAATGGGTTCAACATGGGAACCACAGCCACATACAGTAATGAGATCAAGTTATCTTGTTCTTTAGAATATTTTGACTCTGGTTTCATATACAAAACTAATACCGGAGCATAGAATAATATGACAGCAGTGAGATGAGAAGTGCAACTGGAGAAAGCCTTAAGCCGTGTTTCCGAAGAGCGAATCTTCAAAATGGTGGAGATAATTTGAACATAAGATGCAACAGTGAGTGAGAATGGTACAAAGCCAATGATAATGTCTTCAAGAAGCAGGACGATTTGTCTGATTGTAGTATCACTGGAGGAGAGGGCGGTCATTGTCTTAAGATCACAGAAGAAATGGCTGATGTCGCGGGAATGGCAAAACTCTAATACAGAGGTAAGTAGGGTCAGTGATAAAGAGTTCACAGCAGACACAGTCCAGCACAATGCACTCATAGTACCACATACCCTTCTATTCATGATCAGTGTGTACTGCAATGGTTTACAGATTGCTACATAGCGGTCACCAGCCATGGATGTTAATATAAAGATATCACATACACCACTGAATGTGAAGAAAAACAACTGAGACATACAACCAGTAAAGGAGATCCTGTTATCCTGTGTTATGGTGATGGACAGTAGTTTGGGAAGAGTAGATGAGACGTATATAACATCTGAAATAGCTAGGTTACATAGGAAGAAATACATTGGAGTATGAAGATTAGACGCCAAACCGATGACCATAGTAATCACCAAGTTACCAAAAATGGTCAATAGGTACATTACCATAATATCAAAAAGTAGCAGAATTTGTACAGTCTTAAAAGAAGAAAAGCCCAAAATGTAAAAATCAGTCACGGTTGCATTTTCACAGTAATTCATTTTATGGAAATTCTGTTCGAGTGGGTAGTCCGGTTGTGGTAAACTGCTTTTTGAAAAGTTTTTCTATTATATTTAATAGAGTCTCCAACACAAATTTGCTAAATATATTGCAGATATTTTTTTTCTTCTGCCTAAAGCAAAAAACGCAGCCCGCACAAGCCCTGCTAGTTTATATGAACTATGAATTAAGAGTTAAATTTTTTTCTTATCATGTACATTGAGGCTCCTTTCCTTTATGACAACATTTTGTTAAATTCAATCTGTTGATACACTAAAACTTGCACATTACTTTTTTAATGGAGAAAAATTTGTTCTAAAAGAAAAAAGGAAGTTTTTCAGCTCACCTATGAGTTCAATGCAGATGGCGATTCGTGGCTGCACACGGACACTTGTTTGGGAACCAGTAGTACAGCAAAAGAAAAGGTGTAGTCTCCGCTTCCAACGAAAAGCAAAAATTAGAATAAAAGTCCACTTTATTTAGAAAAATAACAAGATAAAAACATCATAGGACGTCCATGGAAAAGAAAACTGACGCGTTTCGGGCGAAAAAAACGCCCTTAGTCGTAGCCATATACATGGAATATGCAAGGACTATTTAAGCATGAGTGGAGGGTCACATGATACAACATGGCATGTTAGAAAATTTGTTCTCCCTTTGTTTTTATAAAGATCAATTTCTACGTAAGATGATAACTTAAAAAGAAAGTGAGTGCAGCCCCAGTTCTAGTTATCTACCATTACCAACATTATAATGGTCATTGGTTGCCTTCTTCTGTGTCGTAATCTTCTAAAACAATTGAACCCTTTTACAGATTAGGTGAAAAGCCAAAACAATAGAAATAAACTCTTCTACAGGTGCTATTCTTAACTTGATTTAATTTATTTTTTTAACAAAATTTTACTTAAATTTCATTTCCCACTACAGTTTATTAATGTCCAGATGGTGGGTGGTCAACTCAAAGAACTGGTCCTTAAAATTCATGCTTGTGCAGGGCCAGAATTGGAATTGGAAGCAAACCTGGTAGAGACAAGCAAATCTGTTCATGGATTCATAGATTCGGTAGGAATCTTCAGCTATTCCAGCATCAAATCAAATCAAATTATTTGTTAATTTGCTTTGGACTAACTGCTCCGATTCTCCTGGAAACTAGTACATAACCCCTTTTAGCCCTCTAACTTTACTTCTGACTCTATCAGTAACCCTAATGCTTACAATTATCTAAAAAATGTATAGGCAGTGAAAAAAATGAAAAGAAAAATCAGTATATTACCGGACATGAAGGGTTTATATACCAATTTACAGAACAATTGGAGTAATTACGGTTTAGTGTCGACCTAAATCAAAAATTTTGGCAAGGTCTAAGAAAAACCAAAATTGAATGATTTGCTCATCTCTTGTGACAAGCCTACACAAAATTGCCCTCCACATAAAAAATGATGGCAAATGTACTTACACTGGTGCATGTTATGCTGTTTACTTAGCCCTCATAGTAAATGGTAATGTCAGACACAGACCTCCTTACTAGCTGGAACAAAAGGAGGTAGGGGTCGGCACTCCAGGCTTTTCTAAAACATAATCTCTTTATTCAAATCCATATAAATACGAAAAGTGATCATAGTGCATAGTCCATAGACCTACGCGTTTCGAACATTGGCATTAGTTCTTACTCATGGTTGGGGGATGACTCCGCACAAGTTTGAAGAAGGACATTTTGCTGTAAGTCAAGTGGATTTAAAAAAATAATAAAATGACTCACCTGCCCGATACCGGTAATACTACGGATGCCTCCTCTATCCAGGATTCTAGTTTGGGACGCAGGTGGCACAGTGAGGTATCTCCACCTTAAAGGAAACCTACCACCACAAATCTACCTATAAAGGTAGATCGGGTGGTAGGTGAATCAATGGGACGTGAGGATAGCCCTTTTAAGGGCTAATCCTCACGTCCCCGCACTGTTTTATAACACTTTATTACTTATATATGTTAATTTACTTATGCGGCTACCGGGCCGTGAGTAGCCGCATCTGAGGTTACACGAGGCTGCTCCACGCCCCGGTAGCCACATTCCACCCCTCCTACTCACCATGTTCGGCGCGCAGCTGCTCGTAGCTGCGCACCCTCGTCTCCGCTCCTGCCGTCTGCGCATGCCAGAACAGCAGCCCGCGCCTGCGCGGTCACTGCTCTGAAGCCGGGGCTTGCGCAGGCGCGGCCTGCTGTTCTGCATGCGCAGACGGCAGGATCGGCGGACGGGCGCGCAGCTACAGCATCTGCGCGCCGAACATGGTGAGTAGGAGGGGTAATTGGCTACCGGGCGTGGAGTAGCCGCCTCGTGTAACCTCAGATCGGCTACTCCACGCCCCAGTACCGCATAAGTAAATTAACATATATAAGTAATAAAAGTTTATAAAACAGTGCGGAGACGTGAGGATTAGCCCTTAAAAGGGCTATCCTCACGTCCCATTGATTCACCTACCACCCGATCTACCTTTATAGGTAGATTTGTGGTGGTAGGTGCCCTTTAATTTATCAATTGTGATTTTATTTTTTTTGTAGTGTTAAAAAGAAACTCTATGCTTTTCTCACGTCTTTTATTAAAGATTACAGGCAATAATCAATGTATAAAAAGAAACAGATTGAAACATCAGCAGTCTCTTACCATCAATGATCTGAGCTTCAAAAGAGGCGCTTCGATAGAGACTGCAGGGAACAATATATTGTGTTTGCAGGCCAATGGGAATACATTAGATCTAACCCATTTTTGTACATTGAAATCCCTGATTAATTATTGTTGCATTATTTATAATTACAGTTTTAATATTTATCCTTTAAATGAGGACTTATTATTATTACGTACTTGTTTAAAATGATAAGGATTCAAATATATATATATATAAATTTAGGGGAAAAGGTTTGTAATATTAGATTTTGTTGTTCCCAATTTTTTCTTTAAAATTCAATTCCAATTGAATCCAAAATAAGTTTATGTGATTGTATCAATGGGTGTATGAGTGAAGAACTGTAAGCCTATGTATATAAGTATATAAATGTGTGTGTGTATATATGTGAGTGTAATATGTATATTTTAAAGTGGCAAGTGGGGCCCCATTCAGAAGTCTGCTATGGGGCTCTGCCTCTCCTAGTTACGCCCCTGGCTGCAAAATACTGTTCCCAGTCCATTCTGGTAGAGTAACAGTCACAAAGCCCCCAACAGCCAATGGTCATGTAGGGTTTTCATCATTCTGGGGGAGCAGGGTCTTATTGAACATTATTGGGGCTGGTGAATCAATCATTCAAATATTGGTCTTTGAAAACCTTAGGTTGCTGCTTCACTTCAAAGTCCTGCCATTTGTCCAGTGAACATATTTATCCCACTTTGGGGAGATTTCAGAACTTTAACCCCTTAACGACTTGGCCTTTTTTAGTTTTTTCACTTCCATTTTTCACACCCCACCTTCAAAAATGTATAACTTTTTAATTTTTCCACATATAGAGCTGTGTTATGGCTTATTTTCTGCGTAACAAATTGCACTTCGTAGTGACAGTATTTAATATTCCATGGCGCGTACTGGGAAGCGGGAAAAAAATTCCAAATGCAGTGAAAATGGTGAAAAAACACATTTGCGACGTTTTCTTGTGGGCTTGGATTTTACAGCTTTCACTGAGTGCCCCAAATGACAGGTCTACTTTATTCTTTGGGTTGCTACGATCACAGGGATACCACATTTGTACAGGTTTTATAATGTTTTCATACATTTAAAAAAATTAAAACCTCCTGTACAAAATTTTTTTTTTTGATTTTGCCATCTTCTGGCGCTAATAACTTTTTCATACTTTGGTGTACGGAGCTGTGGGTGGTGTCATTTTTTGCGACTTTTGATGGCGTTTTCATTGCTATCATTGTTAGGACTATGCTACCTTTTGATCACTTTTTATTAATTTTTTTATATTTTCCAAAATGGCAAAAAAATGTCATTTTTGACTTTGGACGCTATTTTCCGTTACGGGGTTAAACGCAGTGAAAAACCGTTATTATATTTTGATATATCGGACATTTTCAGACGCGGTGATACCTAATGTGTTTATGATTTTTACTGTTTATTAATATTAATATCAGTTCTAGGGAAAGAGGGGTGATTTAAATTTTTAGGTTTTTTTAATATAATTTTTTTTTTAAACTTTTTTTTACTTTTACTTTAACTATTTTTCAGACTCCCTAGGGTACTTTAACCCTAGGTTGTCTGATCGATCCTACCATATACTGCCATACTGCAATATGGCAGTATATGGGGATTTTACTCCTCATTCATTACAATGTGCTGATAGCACATTGTAATGAATAGGTTAAAGCGAGACAGCTTCGGGCCTTCGTGAGGCCCGATGCTGTCATGGCAACGGATCACCGCTCCCCGTCACGTGGAGCGAAGATCCGCGCCAAGATGACGGCGCCCATGCGGCGCCGTCTTTTTGAAGCCTCCAGCAGCATTGCCGGAGGCGATCGCGGTGAAAGCACCCGCGATCGGTGCTAGCACCGATCGCGGGTGTTACCGGTAAGCCTTTGCTGCAATATGCAGCAAAGACTTACCGGCTATGGAGAGGGCTCGGGAAGGGGTTAAAAAGGAAGCCCATTTCTCCACAATCATGCTCTGCATCTGAAAAATATGACCTATAAATGTTGAATTTGTGAAAAATTTCACAATTTTATTTTTGACACTAATGTAATGCGAGTTTCACAAAATGGTGTCATTTCTGGGGGTATTTCACCATTCTTGAAACCTCAGGAACTTTTCCAATGTGTCCTGGCACCTGAAAAACAATTTCACTTAATCTGCCCTCCAAAAGCTCAATGGCGCTCCTTCTATTCTTTGCTCCGTTGTGGGCCCATAAAGCAGTTTACATCCACCTAAGGGTTATTGACAAACTTAGAAGCTGCTCAAACTATATCTGAGATATCTTTAACTTTTATCCTGCATGAACATATGTATTTTATGGCTAAATCATAACTTTATTTTCAAAATGTGGAAATTCCAAAAAGAAAAGGGCTAACAAACTTATCAAATGCTATTCTGAACAGTTTTAGGGATACAGTTTTAAAAATGGGATGATTTGGGAGGAGTTCTACAAATTATGACTTCAATATGAAATGGCCTCTAAAACAATTTAATCTCACATTTTCTTGAAAATTTGGAAAATTGCTGTTCAATTAGAAAGTCGCCTAATGTCCTAATAAAATCTTATAACATCTGAAAAATGATGCCAAAATAAAGCGGATTTATGGTAAATGTTAATTAGTAACCACGTGGGTGGTTAGACTCACTATACAATGGGTATAACATTTAAAAATTTTTAAAAAATCTATATTTTTAAAAAAAATTCACCCAATTTCCCGAATTTTAAGAAATAAACGCAAAATACATCAACCAAAATATACCACTAATGTAAAATACAACATGTCACCAAAAAATTTTTCAAAATTACCTGAGTAAGTTAAACCATTCTAAACTCATAACCGCAAATAGTGACACATATTTTAGAAATTGTGCTTGATCCTGAAGCTCTCAAATATCTTCGTACTGAAAGGGTTAAATAATATAATTCAAACGGAAAGGGGATGTCCAAGGAAGGATCTAAATTCATATATTGGGGCTCATTTACTAAGGATCCATCGGACGCATTTTCATCGGGTTTCCCGAAGATTTCCGTTTTGCGCCGGATTTCCCCCGGGATTTTGGTGCACGAGGTCAGATTGTGTCGCATTGGCGCCGGCTTGCACGCGACCTAAATGGGGGTGTGGGGCCGTCGGACAACCCGACGGATTCGGACAACGCGCAGGATTTAACATTTTAAATTGTGACGCAAGACACACACTTACAAGCACTGGGAAGAAAGTGAACTCCGGCGGACCTCGTTGGGGAAGCGTCGGATGCAGGAATTCGGGCGCAAGATGTTGATGACACACGCCGGACCCAAATTCTCACCGAACAACGCACCACGGGATTGCGACAGGACCGGGTAAGTAAATCTGCCCAAGGATCTTTATTTAATCCATCAAAAAAGCAAGAATAAAAACATTTAAAAAGCACAATTTAGTGCTATAAACAAACTAATGTCCCCAGTGTACCAGAATGTACAATATGAAGTTGTAAACAGGCAACATTTCACAGTTATATAAGGCGGTGTAAACTAAGTACATAAATTTGAAATCACAGCCACAAGTGTGGTATAAATATGATCAATGTATCAATATTAAAGTAGCCATCGTTTTACCTGTTATGGTGATAAAATCAAAGCTGGGTACTGGGGCCAATAAGCCCCACGCGTTTTGCCTGTATGTCCAGGCTTCCTCAGGGGTAATGGCATACTACGGGTGTTAGGAATAAATAAGCCACTGGGGTCCAATCACCATCAGCCGCTCTCTATGGCTCAATAGGGCAGCGTGGAATACTACCAGCACAGTAAGGTACAAATTGTGCAAAAAATACTCAGATTAAATCACCTAAAGCAAGAAAAAAGAAATTAATAGTGATATATAGACAATTTTTATTTTACTTTAAACCAATTATGGGAAGTGAAAAGTGAAAAATGATTAAAAAATGAATGATTACCCAAGATAACTAGAACGTGATTAAGAACATTTGAAAGATGCGTGTGTCAAGGTATCAGGGCCAGCACGACCCTAAACCCATGAGACGCACGAAAAGGCACATGTAAAGAAGAGGTCCAATTGAAAACAATTACTAGTAAATAGACACCCAGAGGAGGGACAAGGTGTGACTGAAGAAAATAAAAACAACAAAAGCAAAAATTGTAATAATGATGGGATGCTGTGCACCAGTCTAAGCCTTGTAGAAACCTGTATATAGTGAGCGAATCGAGTTGGTATATCCATTTGGACTCTTATTTAAGAAGTTCTTACACACGATTCCCTCCCCTAGGATTCCAATGTAACCTCTCCATCCCACATACCCGAAGGCTGTGGTTCATTCCTCGATGTACCTGTAAAAAATGAGCATCCACAGTAGATAGCGTCTTACCTTTAGAACGGTCATTTGCGGCCGTCGTGTAGTCCCAGTAGCTCTTGCCCCATTTGTCCCACATAGATCATTGGGCAGGAACACTTAAGGGTATATACAACGTCTTTTGTCTTCCAATTAATATAGTCACATAGCCTAAAAGAAGACTGGTTATTAGGATGCAGAAAGACGTTAGTGGCAGTCATACGTGAACAGACAGAGCAATCCCAGCAGGGGAATGATCCCCTCAACCGTTGGCCTGTACCAATGGATGTTGTGGGTCTCCAGAAATGGCTAGATGTAATTATGGCCTTCAGGTTACGTTCCCTTCTAGAAATCAATTTAGATCTTTTTGGGATGTGTATATGAGGTCTAGTATCACTTAGGAGAATATCCCAATTATTTTCCAGGATTTGATAGATGTCCGTCCACTGATTGTTGTATGTAGTCACCAAGCATGGTTTAGATTCTGTGTCCCGTGTCTTCGGTGTTAGTAGAGTGTGTCGTTTGCTATCCCTAGCTCTCATATAGGCTTTAGAAATTACCTTTCTAGGGTATCCACTGGACCTGAATTGTTCGGTAAGTTCTTTTGAATGCCCGTGGAACTGAACGGTATTGCCGCAGTTGCGTCGAACACGGAGGAACTTCCCCACCAGGATACATTCCCCTTAGGTGTCTCGGATGAAAACTGGTAAAGGATAATAAATTGTTAGTGGAAGTTGGTTTTCTGTAAAGAGTATTAGAGAGGCAGGTCCCTTCTATTTGGATTTTTAGGTCCAAGAATTCCACATATATTTCTGAGATTAGAGAGGTTAGCAGGACCTTCTATGGGTTCGTATTCAAATGTTGGATAAATCCACAAATGTCACGGGTTACTCACCAGATCAGAAGTATATAATCGATATATATATCTATACCAACCCACCACATTGGTCCTGAAAGCGGCTGATTGGTACACGATGCGCTCCTCCTACCAACCCAAAAATAGGTTGGCATACGAAGGAGCGCACCGGGCACCCATGGCCATCCCCGATGTATGAGGGCTCCCTCTCAAAATAATTGTGGAAGTAGTACACGTCACTCAATGTTGGTGGTATGGGTGCACAAGTAGGCTGCAACACCTCTCAATAAATCTTGAAAAAAAACTTGGCACTCCTGTGATACTTGATTTGTATATTTTATTATAGTGAATCGGCAATCCAAAATTAATGCAACATTTCGGTCTTATAACATCAGGCCTTCTTCAGGCACTGTACAGAAAATGAAATATATATTAACAAAATAAATACATACATCTTGGTAATAAGCAGAATAATAGGTATAATTAACAAAAATTACAATAAAAGGATCATGATAAGTGTGAGTCAAATGTGATGGTGGCCTGATGGGTATCGTAGATGCTGCAGTGGACATAACCATACAGGGGTGAAGACACGGCCATTAATGAGGTCTAGATAGATGATGGTGAGAACTATATTAGGAGATAAAAAAGGGGATGCAAGTGTACAGGCACAATGAAACGGAATATAAAGGAAGCATAGAGAGGAACTAAATGTGCAGGCAAGTTGAGATAGAGCAATAAGAAAGTATTGAGAGGATATTGTTTGTGATATCCGGCAATGTGGTGTCCAGTAATGTAACTCTATAGTGTCACAGGGTGAAACTGTCTTACCTGATTGCTGGGCTTGCGGTGGTGTGAATACGGTTCTATGACCGTTGTGGCGCTTGGGGAGCTGTGGAGCACGGGAGACCCCGCTGTAGGCTGGCTGCGCTGGTGTTATGTCGCGGATATATAAGCTGTGGGACCGGAACCGGAAGTGACGTTCCGGAACGGAAAGTGACGTTGCGGCTATGCGTTCCAGCGTGGAACGCAGAAGTGCATAGAAGCCGGTAAGTGATCGGGGCTATAGGTGGAATAGCAGAGTGTCTACTAATGTGCTAGTTGCATTAATTTTGGATTGCCGATTCACTATAATAAAATATGCAAATCAAGTATCACAGGAGTTTTTTCAAGATCCCTCTCAAAATACACCTAATCTCAGACTTTTTCCCGCAACACTGGATGTTGTGTCCCTTTATACTATTATTTGCCACCAGGTGGATCTTGAGGCGGCTGCTTACTTTTTGAATCAAGAGAGATCTTTGGATCGCCGCCATGACTCTTTCACATTGGATTTGCTGTCCCTTATCCTCCACCAAAATTACTTTACTTTTGACAGGGCCTATTTTAAGAAAACATCGGTGACGGCCATGGGTGGCTGTGCGCTCCTTCGTATGCCAACCTATTTTTGGGTTGGTGGGAGGAGCGCATTGTGTACTAATAGGCCGCTTTAATGACCAATGTGGTGGGTTGGTATAGATATATCGACAATATACTTCTGATCTGGCTAGGAACCCGTGACATTTGTGAATTTATCCAACATTTGAATACGAACCCATGGAAGATCCTGCTAACCTCTCTAATCTCAGAAACATCTGTGGAATTCTTGGACCTAAAAATCCAAATAGAAGGGACTCGCCTCCCTCCTACTCTCTTCAGAAAACCAACTTCCACTAACAATTTATTATCCTTTACCAGTTTTCATCCGAGACACCTAAGGGAAAGTATCCTGGTGGGGCAGTTCCTCCGTGTTCGACGCAACTGCAGCAATACCGTTGAGTTCCACGAGCATGCAAAAGAACATACTGAACAATTCAGGTCCAGAGGATACCCTATAAAGGTAATTTCTAAAGCCTATATGAGAGCTAGGGATAGCGAGCGACACACTCTACTAACACCGACGACACGGGACACAGAATCTAAACCATGCTTGGTGACTACATACAACAATCAGTGGACGGACATCTATCCAATTCTACAAAATAATTGGGATATTCTCCTAAGCGATACTAGACTTCATATACATCTCCCAAAATGACCTAAATCGATTTCTAGAAGGGCACGTAACCTGAAAGACATACTTACGTCTAGCCATTTCTGGAGACCCACAAGATCCATTGGTACAGGCCAACGGTTGAGGGGATCATTCCCCTATGGGGAATGCTCTGTCTGTTCATGTATGACGACCACTAACAACGTCTTTCTGCATCCTAATAACCAGTCTTCTTTTACTCTATGTGACTATATTATTTGCAAGACAAAAGACGTTGTGTATACACTTAAGTGTTCCTGTCCAATGATCTACGTGGGACAAACGGGGCAAGAGCTACTGAGACGAGTGCAACAACATCTCTCTTCTATCACGACGGCCGCAAACAACCGTTCTAAAGGTAAGACACTATCTACTGTGGCTGCTCATTTTTTACAGCTACATCGAGGAATGAACCACAGCCTTCGGGTATGTGGGATGGAGACGTTACCTTGGAATCCTAGGGGAGGGAATCGTGTGGAAGAACTTCTTAAATTAGAGTCCAAATGGATATACCAACTCAATTCACTCACCCCTATGGGTCTGAATGAGGATTTACTATATACAGGTTTCTAGACTCGTACACAGCATCCCATCATTTTTACAATTTTTTGCTTTTGTTGTTTTTGTTTTTAATTTTGTTCAGTCACACATTGGTCATCCTCTGGGTGTCTATTTACTAGTAATTGTTTTCAATTGGACCTCTTCTTTACATGTGCCTTTTCGTGCGTCTCATGGGTTTAGGGTTGTGCTGGCCCTCGGCATCTTTCATATGTTCTTAATCACGTTTTAGTTATTTTGGGTAATAAAAATTGTCTATATATCACTATTAATTTCTTTTTTCTTGCATGGGCACCGCCAACTTGCCGTGGATCGTCACTCACTGTGAGGTCATTGGAGAGCGGTGATCTGTTGCCAAGACAGCCTCGGTTCTTTCGAAGACCCGAGGTTGTCTTGTTTTAACCCATTCATTACAATTAGCTATCAGCACATTTTAATGATTGAGGAGGAAAATCCCCATATACTGCCATACTGAAGTATGGCAGTATATGATAGGATTGATCAGACAACCAAGGGTTAAAGTACCTTAGGGAGGCTGAAAAATAATAAAAATAAAAAAAGTTTAAAAAATATATATAATAAAAAAAAACTAAAAACCTAAAAATTCAAATCACCCCCCTTTCCCAGTAAAAATCATAAACACATTAGGTATCGCCACATCTGAAAATGCTAGATCTATCAAAATATAATAACAGTTTTACCCTGTATTTGAAAATAGCACCCAAAGTCAAAAATGGCACTTTTCTGGCATTTTGAAAAATATAAAAAAAAATCAATACAACGTGATCAAAAGGTCGCACAGTCCTAAAATGTATAGCAATAAAAACGCCATCAAAATTCGCAAAAAATTATACCACCCACTGCTCCGTAGACCAAAGTATGAAAAAGTTATTGACGCCAGAAGATGACAAAGTTAAAAAAAACATTTTTGTACAGGAGGTTTTAATTTTTTAAATGTATGAAAACATTATAAAACCTATACAAATTTGGTATCCGCATGATTGCACCGACCCAAAGAATAAAGTAGACATGTCTTTTGGGGCGCACAGTGAAAGCTGTAAAATCCAAGCCCACAAGAAAACATTGCAAATGCGTTTTTTCACCATTTTCACTGCAATTGGATTTTTTTTCCTGCTTCCCAGTACACGGCATGGAATATTAAATACTGTAACTATGAAGTGCAATTTGTTACGCAAAAAGTAAGCCATCACAGAGCTCTTTATGTGGAAAAATAAAAAAGTTATAGATTTTTGAAGGTGGTCAGTGAAAAATGGAAGTGAAAAAACTAAAAAGGGCCAGATCGTTAAGGAGTTAAGGGTTTAAGAAAGTGGTGCGTGAGGGGGGGGGAGGGGGGGGGGGGGGGGGGCAGGAAATAATAACCTTTGACCTGCCTTACAACATGAAGAATTTACTAAGATGTTTTAACTAAATGAAATCTTTACCAGGTTAGATGCAATCTATAGTAAATCCGTCTCCTCTGGACCCCGCCCCACCAACTTTTCCAAAAAGGGATTTGGAAGATGAAAAAGGGGGAAAAGTCCCAATTTTCTGGCTGTGCACCAGAAACTTTGACTTTTTCATACCTGTAATGCCAGAAGATGTTCCTCAATGAATGAGCCATATGCATGAACCGGATATTATTCTAACAGTGGTTGGGAAACAGTGAACAGTATCTGATCACATATTTGGTGTCTGATTCCACTCTATTTGTTGGTATTTCAAGTATTTTTGAAAGAATGTGAGTGCCCCTGCAGCAACCAGAGAAATAGCCCATTCCTGAAGATGAGACCTCACATTATAGAAACATATGGTTAACATTAATAGAGATCTCTGGGTGGAAAATCATACATTTTATTAACTTTCTAGTACCATTTGGACCTTACAAGAGGCAAGATCTTGCATGGGGCCTCCTTTCCCATACTGAGAATTCCTATTTTCATTATTATAATTATATTTTTAAATTTATCACATAAAAATTCCCACTAGTACATATATCTTTGTTTTTATTTAAAAAACAAACATTTCAGATTTTTTACGGCACACACTAACAATATTGGACATTTTTAGTTACCTCTAAAAATTTACGTTTATTACGTGTCACAACCAGGAAGTGCCTGTCAACTTCTGCCACAGCTGGAAAAGATTTTCCATGTAGAACTGATAGATATACCAGGCTCTAACTCAGGCTAGGAGGAAGCTATTGTTGTCCAAAGTTCTCTTGAAGTATGCTAAAACTATTATTGGGCAGGAAACTTCAGAGTTACGCTTTAAATTTGTGTTATTGTTTTTGATAGTTTCACTTCAAGAACCCTCAGAATCCCAGTATATACAAAGTATAAATTGTGCTGTGGCTAACTATAGTACATTACAATGATCCTAAATGTAGATTGGAAATCCAAATGTAGAAACAATATAGTCCTGTCCATAAAGTTTATCTTAGCTTTGAATTATGGAAATGCTAAAAGTGTATCTTACTATAAGGATATGGCTCGGAACATAAAGCCGAACTCATAAACTTTCTTCAGGGTAATGAAGAACAGGGAGTCTTGGAAGTGATGATCCCAACATCTTTCAGAAGCAACAGAAGGATATAAGTCTACCTCAAAAGAAGATTTGTGGTTAGTTATCTATGACTAGTAATGAGCGAAACTATTGAGGATCAGGCTCAACCATCAAAATTATGTTCGGGTTCAAGTGCAGGGACCAAACCCCTGCTAATTAACACCAGCGAATGGTGCTGGCAACGGCATCCAAGAAAATGGCAGGCCGCCCAGAGGAATTTGTCAAGGGTATTTAAAGAAATGCACCAATCGCAGATGTTATATAACGGGGTAGTTAGCTGAATCCCACCAGGTTTAGTGCGCTTGTAATGTTTGGCTTGGATCTGAACATTGCGAGTTTGAATCGGCTCAACACTATCTATAAACTATACCTTGAAGAACCGATGCTGTTTGAAGGCGACTTGTCAAAGCATACTTTCATTTGATAATTATTTTGTTGCATTTTGTTAATAGATAAAACAAACTGTTAGAACTAAGATTTTTTTTAAATTATTTTACTTTGCTGCAATTTTTTCCCACACCTACATCACATTTTAGCATAGTACTAAATGTATAACTGAACCAAATATATTCAATACATGAGAAATGAGTTCTTAATATCTTTGGTGACTTTTTGGATTGCTCCCAAAACTTCCTTATTCCTCAAAGTATAGACAACTGGATTCAGCATTGGAACTACAGCCATATAGATAAACGACAGCAACTTGTTCTGGTCCTTGGAATGTCCAGATCCTGGGTCACCGTACAAGAAGATTATCGGACCATAGAATAACAAGACAGTAGTGAGATGAGAGGCGCAGCTGGAGAAGGCTTTGAGACGTCCCTTTGAAGTCTGAATCTTTAATATGGTAGAGATAACATATACATAAGAGATTACAATCAGAGTTAAAGGCAAAAATGTAAAAATAATATTCCCAAAGAGCATGAATATTTCTCTACTGGTGATGTCACTAGAGGTTATCGAGTATAGTGTTTTTAGGTCACAATATAAATGGTCAATATTATTTGTAAAACAAAAAGTCAGCATGGAGGTAAGTATTGCATAAATAA
Organism: Engystomops pustulosus; assembly: GCA_019512145.1. Lineage (NCBI taxonomy): Eukaryota > Metazoa > Chordata > Amphibia > Anura > Leptodactylidae > Engystomops > Engystomops pustulosus. The sequence continues at coordinate 9,218 of WNYA01000532.1, read as the reverse complement.
GAGAGTTCAGTGCCGCTATAAACCAAGAGGCTATAGCCATTTTTATATATACTTGCCTGTTCATAATGAGGTGATATTGCAAGGACAAGCAGATGGCTACATATCGGTCATAAGACATGAAGGTCAATATAAAAATATCACACACAGCTGAGAACATGTAAAAATAAAGTTGAGTAATACAAGCAGAAAACCGTATTCTATTGTCATTGGTTGCGGTTATGAATAACAGCTTTGGAAGGGTAGTAGATACATAGATGACATCCGCCATGGAGAGATTTCCGAGAAAGAAGTACATTGGAGTGTGTAGCCGAGGTTCCACACATATCAGACAAGTAATGAGTATGTTTCCGTTCACGGTCAATAGATACATCAGTAGGACGCCAATGAAGAGCAGATGTCTTCCAGTCTCATTGGTAGATATTGATAAGATATGGAATTCTATTACTGTACTATTTGGACATTCAGCAATATTTGGGATCTGAAATGGATTGAGATAAAGAAATTTGTTGTGTGACATTGAACATTGTCAGTAAAGAAATTTTAAGAAAAGATTACAAGGATCAAAGTTTTATTTTTTTCCCACTTATCATTAAACTTGCCATGAGGGTTTAGGCCAAGGACAGTGACAACAGCACAATAGTCCTTCTAAATTCTGGGTTATTCAGCATTATTCATAATAAAAAAAACTTATACATATAATAGAGTCAGGGGAGTGACGAAGAGTGATTCCGGGATGTCTCCTCTAGGCTTGAATGGTGTCCCACAAAACTAGTACCCCATTATAGGTGAACATCAGCAGTTCCCGTGTCATGATGTACCTGGACATCAATCAAGGAGGGTTTAGGCCGTTTTTGCTCATCTTTGCCCCTGTGGCTTCTTATCGGTTGTTTGAATTCAATGTTCACTGTGATAGTATTATTGTACATAATTTTCCAAAATATAGAAGGTCATCATTGTGATCATGTCACTGCCCTGGACGACATGTTGGTTAGATGGTTTTTTTAGACCTAAATATTACATATGTGTTTACACTTACTTGACCTCTAATTTTACTCAAGGCCATAATTATTCATGAAAAATTCCTCTAAAATTATGTAATTACTAAAATAATAACTGAGGTTGCTCCCCCCCCCCCCAACAGACAGATATCACGAAGATTCCTTTATCATTGAATGTTGTGTTACTAAAATCCACTCATTTTCTTTATCACATATAAGTATTAACCTCTCTAGAGAAAGCTAGATGTTATTGATCAAGGGATGGAAAGTGGGAATAGTCATATTCGTCTCAAACAAACACTAACATTAACAGTGCAGGCAAGTCAGCCAATGGACCCACCATTTATAGGGCTTTGTTAATTTGTATTACAGTATTGATGAGGTTAAAAAAGTGCACATTGCAAACATGGAGTAGTCAAATCCCTATTTTGTATGTAAAATTATTTAATAAAATTTGAAAAAAATATTATAAATAAAAAAAAGGAAATTAACATTTTTACAATTTATAATCAAATTTTTAACATAATTTTTTTCTATATTTTTCCTCTTCAAAAACATCATAAGACCTCAAATAATGTTGTATTTTGGTATGCAAAAATAAAAAATAAATTAAAATGTATCTACTACAACTAATTAAGGTTTCTAAAACAAGAACTTTTGATGCCGACATCTAGGCATCAAAGTCCCTCACTCACAAAGGGGGGCAGTAGAAGATAAAAAAAACTATCCTCACTTGCAATCTAAAATTGTCCAATTTTTCAAGAAAGTCATAAAAAGGCCTCACGCAGTCGAGAAAAGAATCCAATCCAATCACTAGAAACAGCCAGATTGTGGTGGGTGCTCGCCATTATTGATCCCGGTGCAGGGATCTTTGTGTAGCAGATAAAGAGCAGCAGAACTCCAGTAAGGCTTTTTTGGAAAAAAATTAGGCTGAAAATCTTGGCTTATACTCAAGTATGTACTGTATATAAAAATGTTTCACCACACCAATGATAATCATTAGCATTAAGTGATATCATGTACATACACTGCATTTGAATAATAAGATATTTGTAAAACAATGATTAAAGCTAGAATTTGTTTGGACATTTTTTATTTTTGATTCACTGCAAGTGCATTTAGAGTTTTGTTTTTGATTAAAATACTTATTCTTACATTTATAAAAAAATATGTTTATAAATTTAAAATATAAAATGATTCAAATTATTATTATTAAAAATTATCATTAATAAATACAAAAATAGTACTGTGTATTGATAGTTTTAAAAAATCTTACCGTAGCAGGATACATCTTGCTTGGCTTTACTGATTAATGTCTTGTATGAGGGGTATATAAAGAGGGTGGAAGTCCTTGGGGACCAAACCTGGTGAGACTTTAGCCTAATCCAATTAAGAAACCGATCCAATTAAGTAACCCATTAGCATGAGTGAAATCAAAATAGAAATTGCATGATGAAATTCTCGAAAAACACATTTGCAAAAATGAATGTAAAAAACACGGGGAAATAATGTCTATTTTATTTATTTTTTTTAGTTTTATCTTTTATAAAAATGACTTTTTTTACTTGGTTTATCTGATCGCTTGTTGAAGCCTCTACTCACTGTAATACAAAGGGATTGCAGTGTGTAATGTAAGTAACGTACCATGTTTAGTTATTAACAGCAGAACCCGGCGTCTAGTGGAGCCAATGCGCACATGCCAGACCCCAGGGCTGCTGTGGAATGGATCAGATCTCTCAAGTAAGCTAACAGTACAGTCGGATCCAGGGGGAATGCACTTACACAGTGTGCTGGACTGTGATGTGTAAAGGGTTAAACACCCACGATCCGAGTTTTTATCATCCCGGGCGTCAGTGCTGAATCTGGGCTGTAATAACACAGCCCAGCCCTGGCACCAGCATCAACCGATGTCCTGCAATATTCTTTAGTTCATAAAAAACAGATAGGGTGGTCATTAAGGGCTTAAGAATATCTCAAGACTTTATTTAGAGGACGCCAATCAGTTGTCATGGCAGATAGGAGACTGCAATTGGCTACCATATCTGTTAATCAGCACTGCCAGAGGCAGATTGTAATTGATAAACAGTGCATTTCAGTACACTGTATAAGTTGTCAGACCCCCTAGGTTTAACTACCCTATGGGGCCTGGAGTAATAGTAGAAAAAATCAAATAAAAGTTGTATGTGTATAGGTCAGCAGGAATGGGCATTACAAATGAATACAGTGCAGTTGGAATCTTTGCAAGCTAATGGAGTCTGGCCAGCTCTATTATGCAAAACTAGGTAATTATATCTTTTACCAATGCACTAAACCCTTATCCTATGCTACCACCTAGTATATATTTGTCATATTGCAGCTGAAGTGTCATCTTCCTGTGAAAAGAAGGGTTAATGTTCTGCAAGTTTACAATTAAATGTAACATTATGTTATTCTTCCCTGCAGCCAAGGCCAGTGATTGGTTGGTTAGCCCAACATACCTTGCATTGAGTGTCTGCTAAAGTTTTTATAAGATCTTTCAGTATGCATCAGTCTTACAAGAGGCCTGCAGCTGCTGTCTCCCTTCAGAGGGATATCCCTCTGTTAGACCAGCTGCTCTGTGTTCTCCCTTTCACAGAGCCTGCTCCAGATTGCTGCCCAAGCAGCCTAAGCTACTATCCAGACCCAAGCCACAGGACCAAGGCTGTGATCGATTCCTAGACTGCAAACCCAACTAACAGCTCTTGGAAACCTGCAGGAGGAACCCCTACCTCAGCCTGTTATCCATTGGAAGTGCATTGGAAATATTCTGAATTTGCTGTGAGGTATATGTTCCTCAACCCTCTCCTCATGTGTGATCCCTGGCTGCTGACACTAACACCAAGGTGCCGCTAACACTTTTAACCATCTGCATGGGCATCCTACACTACATGTATAATGGGAATGCCCCAGGGGAAAACGTCCCACTACATTGCTGGCCCCTGACAGGCGTGGATGAGGCTGGTTCTCCTGGACCAAACCACCTGTGACATGACTCTGGTGCTAGGTCATGCTACAAGCCAGCCACTTTTGTACCAGCTTCCCCCAAACGTAAGGTCCTGCCCCGGTGAGTGGAATACACACAAGTCATGAATAAGAGAGGGTGGACCACTCAAAATGCATTGACTTTTTATGTTGCTGTATACCTGGATGCCACACAAGTGTAAATAAAAGACAATACTTCACAAGATCTCCATGAGCTGGATCCTTTTTTCTACATGTTGCCATGCCCTCTGCAGCGGGGTGAACCGAGGAGACTGGGTTAATTGAGGCTGGTGAGCTGGAACATTATTTCTTTGTTAAGACTACTGGATTTCCCCAGTTTGCATGTCAAGAGACTTCAAGAACTTTTTTCAGTTGTGTTAACAGCACCCCTCTAAGCTGAAAGCAGAGTTCCACTAGTAGCTATGCAATAACTTTGCACCTCTTCGCAAGGAAACATTCATTGCCCCTACTTCCCATCCTGTGATTCCAGGTGGTGTCTTTTTTCCCTTTAGGACTGTGCCTAGAGAACAAGACTCTGTAGCTACAGAGTTCGACTTCAGTCATGTATTGTTTGCTGCTCCAAGGGAAAATTTACTACTTCAAGTAACATTATATAATGTTCAAGAATGTACCCACTGTGTCGATTTTAGCCAATGCATCTACACTTTATAGCGTTATTATAATAATGTTTCATAACATTTTAGTATGCACTAATCTTTTTGCTAGGCTAGCTTCTCTATGAATCGGTGCTTAAACATAGCTTGACATACCTTGAGTTGACCCTCCCGAGGGCAAATTTTCAACCCTTAATGCATCAAGGGAAAAACTGGGTTAAGCCACACAACTCTCATGTTAGGTCGGTTTAATAATATTGACCATTTAAGTGCAGGTGAGTAAACATTGTATATATTAGAGCAAAGAAAAGTTTACATAGGAAAAACATGTATCATATTTTTCAGACTATAAGACTTTTTATTAAAAAAATCTTGCTAATAAGAGCTAAAGGTCAGGAGGATCCACCCTGACAGACCCCCCTGAGCACTCTCCTGGTGATCGGGTGAAGCACTGACAAAGCATTTCACTTCATCTCTGAGATAGCATGCCTCTGCTCTGTTCTCCCTCTACCTGCTGTCCCAACATGAGTATTACCACAGGCCCTGGAATTAAGTCAGAAACATGTGACTGATCACATGCTTCCTGCATTAATGCAAGGTCCTCCAGCCCTTTCATGCTGTCAGAGAATGCAGCCAGAAAAGTAAAGTTGGGTGTGAGTGTATACATGTAGTAGAGCTGGAAGTTTTATGGCTGTGTGTGACCAAAAGAAAATTTTTAATTGATGGTAAATAAATGTGGCCTTCTTTTGGATGATTAAATCTGGGGTGCATCTTACAGCAAAGAGCATTTAGTCTGCAAAATATGTGTTAAAAATATGTTAATGAAAATAGGGCACTTATACGCTGTTGGCTCTCCCCTAGTATGGGTACAAGATTATAAAGTCAAATGTTTTGTTGATATGTGACTGGGAAGCTGACAGACTCTATTTAAGTACTTATATAGAATATTGAAACATTGTCAATACAATTTGTTTGTTTAAATAGGCCACGGAACTGTTCAAAAGTCAAACAAATTTATATAATGTATAAATAAATATAATATAAACATACATGTCAAATATTTTTCAAATGGTATCAAATGATGCCAAATTTGTCCCCCTTCCCCCTCACTCCCTAGGGCAAATGGTAACATCTTAAATGGAAACCCCCAATTTTTTATTGCAGATTTGAATTCCCCAGGAAAAATTACAATGATTTCACCTCAGTCTTTTTCAATTTTGGTGACGGATGGCCAATATTGAAATGTGTGCAAACACATTGAAGAAGGGGATATTTCAAAAAGTACACATCAGATCCAAAATCTGAAAATAGAAATATGCTATATTTTTATAAAAGCTAGCCAATGTTACCAAATTTGAGCACATAATGTAGAGCTTTAAATATTTGAGAACTTTTTAGGCAACAAGAAAAATAGGCATCATCAGAGGGGAAGAGAGTTACATTACACCAGCCCCCGAAGAGAACAGAAAACCATTATTGTTGTTCCTGGGTTACTCTGAATATAGTTTCTACATAAAAATTTACCCCCCGCCCCCACCTCACATTAAATTACAGCGGGTCAGCTTTAGTATTATTAGATAGATTTTAAGAAATATTTGCCACATGTTTTTTTTCAATCCAATGCGTATTTCTTGATATATACCAATTTTCAAACAATTTTTTACCCATTTTGATTTTTGCCAATTTCAGAGCCATCTGTCAATGAAAAAGACTTGAATTGTAGATTGAATCAATGTAATTTTTATTGGGGAATCCGAAATGGCAAAAAAGGGGCTTACCATTTCAAATTTTTAAGTTTCCCACACCAAACCCCAGGAGGAAGGGGGATGAGTTTGGTTTGATTTTTATTTGACACATATATTTTTAGTTTCTCGATCCAACATGTATTTGGCAAGATATTCCACCGTCCCAAACTATTTGTTATACATATTGTTGAGTTTATATATAAATCATTGGTATCTCATGGTATTTTCACATTGCACGACAGAAATATTGTGGGTCTTTTACATTGGGAGATTATAGAGGCTAAACTAGATAACTGAGTGCTCCTAGGCAAGTAGCACTGTATGACCCATACAAAAACAGTTATGAAAATAAAAGGGATATTAACAATACCCTTAATATAAATAATATAATATGTGTTCTTCACACATATTGGGGGTCATTTACTAAGGGCCCGATTCGCGGTTTCCCGACGTGCTACCCGAATATTTCTGATTTGCGACGATTTTCCCTGTATTGCCCTGGGATTTTGGCGCACGTGATTGGATTTTGGTGCATCGGCGCTGGCCGAAAGAAAACCTGACGGATTCGGAAAAACTTCCGCATTTAAAAAACAAAAAGTGTCGCATTTACCTTCACTCAGCCCGGCTCGGTGAACTCCAGTGCATTCCGATGCTCTTCAGCGCAGCAGCGCCACCTGGTGGACGTCGGAGGAACTGCCTTAATGAATACTGGCCGGACCCGAATCCAACGCAGAGAACGTGACACTGGATCGCGAATGGGCCGGGTAAGTAAATCTGCCCCATTGTTCTTTACATACTAATGTGAAGAACACCTTTCTGAAGAACACATTGCAGATGTTTTCGTAAATCTGCTAACTTATCAGAAGACATTAGTGCAGAAAGGTGTTCTTCACAATAGTATGTTCTTCACATGTGAAGTGCACTCATGTCTTCTGATAAGTTAGCAGATGTACGGAAACATCTGCAATGTGTTCTTCAGTGAAGAATATGTGTGAAGAACACATAGCAGATGTTTAACACGGGTCATTCTCCTTTTTGAAGTTTCACGAATATTCCATTGAATAAAAAAAATGAAGAAACAGGACTGACTTCTTTATTTCTCAATAAAATGACAGATTTTATTAATCCCCTTTAAAAAATGCTTGAGTCTCCCATTGACTTCAATGGGGTTCGTTATTCAAAACGAGCACTCGAGCATAGGGAAAAGTTTGACTCGAGTAACGAGCACTCGAGCATTTTAGTACTCGCTCATCTCTAGTCCTGACCCTTGTGATCTTTGGACCCAACACTCTATAACCAAGGAATCCCGCCCAACAGGGAAGAGCCATATACAGTCATCTTGTCTGAAAAGGGCAATTATTGAATCCTTATAATGTCCTAACTGCATATCCGTATCTACGGCAGCAACCTCTCTCTTTATGGGGCACAATTACTCACCCAGTCCAGTCGTGATCCTGCGGCACGTTGTCCGACGAGGGTTCGGGTCTGCTGGGATTCATGCACCCAATATCCAGCAGGTGTTGCGCTGAGGTCCGCCAGAGTTCACCTTCTTCTTTCTGGTGCATGTGAGTGCTTGATCTTGCGACTAGAGATGAGCGAGCACTAAAATGCTCGGGTGCTCGTTATTCAAGACGAACTTTTCCCGATGCTCGAGTGCTCGTCTCGAATAACGAGCCCCATTGAAGTCAATGGGAGACTCGAGCATTTTTCAAGGGGACCAAGGATCTGCACAGGGAAGCTTGGCCAAACACCTGGAAACCTCAGAAAAGGATGGAAACACCACGGAAATGGACAGGAAACAGCAGGGGCAGCATGCATGGATGCCTCTGAGGCTGCTTAATCGCACCATTATGCCAAAATTATGGGCAACAGCATGGCCGGTGCACAGATGGACTGGGAACATGAGGCCTAGATCGCAATCTAAAACATACAATAGAAATTGACACCTGACACTAAATAGGGGACAAAGAGGCATGCAGAGGAACAGAGGCGGCAGTCTTAGAGAGGTTCATAGTGCACATACCCTAATGGCTTCAAGACAATGGGTGTCAGAGAGGAACCAAGGAGTAGCAGAGAAGCGCTGAATGATCTTCCTATTTGACAAAAGGTTGACGTGGTACAACTATTTAGCTGATTACACCGCCTGGGGGCGACCATGAGTACCAAGTTTGTCATAAAAAAAAAGGACCAAAATGAGCCTGACAAAAGAACAGCTCGTGTTAGTGATAAGGGGGATACACATGTGGATCAAGCCACATAGTAACGACTTCCTATGATTAAGAGTACATGTAATGGTGGCGATCATATGTGGCTGGCTGCGTATTAAAGTTGCAACGTCAGGTCTCCCGCAAGTGGCGAAACGACAGATGAGGCCGATATTCCACGATGATATCTGTGTTATGACACCTGACATTCTCCGATGACACAGCTCGTTTAATATAAGGGTGGTTACTGTGTTCTATAAATCATCCTCATCAAGAGCACCGGGCTCCAGTCGTACTGGGGTTAGAGAGTTGAAAGGTTGCGCATAGTGTAAGTGACCGATTGGTTGGACGTTGTGGAATAATCGGAGAGAGACAATGGGACAGGAAAAACAGCATGAGCAAAAAAGCAATTCATGGATGCCTCTGAGAGCTGCCTAATCATTGGGATGAGGCTGTCTGCCCAAAGCTCACAAAGATGCTAGCTTTCCTAGTCCAAGCCCGTCTCTTGGACTCACTCCCCATGCCAAAATGGACACGTGTGGGGCCAGACAGACTTTACTTTGTAAAAAAGATAATTTTCAAAGCAGGACGGAGTCGTTGAATATTTCACCTAGGACTAATGGAATGCATAGCGGTTCTTTTTTATAATATTTTTTC
>WNYA01000531.1:111437-145312 GCA_019512145.1 Engystomops pustulosus | reverse complement strand
ACGGAGGTCAGTGAGGTCTAACACTATACCACTGAGGTCAGTGAGGTCTAACAATATAACCACTGAGGTCAGTGAGGTCTACAATATCACACCACTGAGGTCAGTGAGGTCTACAATATCACCACTCGAGTCAGTGAGTCTACAATACACCACTGAGGTCAGGGGGGCTACAATATCACCAGTGAGGTCAGTGAGGTCTACAATATCACCACTGAGGTCAGTGAGGTCTACAATATCACCACTGAGGTCAGTGGGTTCTCAATAACCACTGAGGTCAGTGAGGTACAATATCACCACTGAGTCAGTGAGGTCTACAATATCACCACTGAGGTCAGGGGGGCTACAATATCACCAGTGAGGTCAGTGAGGGCTACAATATCACCAGAGGTCAGGTCTGAGGTCTACAACGAGGTCAGGAGGGCAGTGATACAGATATCTACAATATCATGTAACGTATCCTAATATCCATTACAATCCATCTCAGGTCTTGTTCATCATATCTACTAAACCTAAACTCTACTCATGGGATGATGAGGAACCTTATAATTGGACTAAATTCACAATATTACTGCCCATACACTGTTTACATACACACATACATTGGAATCGGATGTTCTCAGTTGTATATTAAGTGTACATTGGCTTTGTCTTCTGGGTTCCATGACTTCCATCATATATTCTCTGTGTACGTGGCCACCGGGTCACTGAAGTCAATGTAAGTCCCCATAGGCCAAACATTGTTCTTTGGTTATCTCAGTGGTGGTGTCTTTGATGGCATCTGCTTACCCTCATTGTCAAGTCTAAACCCCAATCATCATCGATCCATCGATAACTTTGAGTTTCTGAAATTTTACACTTATATCCAGAAAACACACACATGGCTACACTTCGAGTGGAGTCAAGGGGAGTTTTTGAGGTCTGCAAGATCCTCCAGAAAAATTCTATAGCCAATTCTAATAGAATCCAGGCCAAAACCTGTTCACCTGATCTATGGAAACTGGAGCCCCTCATAGATCTACCTGTACCCTATATATAACATGATTGAATATATTACCTCTCACTGCCTACAGGATGATCCTCAGCTACTGTTGGGTTCCTGGACTCCCATCTCCTACTTGATGGCCACTGCAGGACTGTAGGTCTCTTAGTGACCGTATGACAGTTATTGGGGCTCATTTACTTACCCGTTCCTGTCGGGATCCCGCGGCGCGTTGTCTGACGTGGATTCAGGTTCTGCCGGGATTCACTAAGGTCGTGCGCCCGATATCCTGCAGGTGTCGCTGCTGCGCCGAGGTCAACCGGATTTCAATGAAAATTCGACAAAAATGCGCGATTCGGACCCTAAGAAAATGAGCCCCATTGTGTTTCTTATTAATGGTTAAGGAGATCCTCTGGTTATACCAGCTGTACATATATCATTATATACAGGAGATCCCCAGGTTATACCGGCTGTACATATATCATTATATACAGGAGATCCCTAGGTTATACCGGCTGTACATATTATCGTTATATACAGGACATCCCAGGTTATCCAGCTGTACAATATCTAATATCAGGAGATCCCCAGGTTATACCGCTGTACTATATATTATTACAGGAATCTCCAGGTTATACCAGCTGTACATATATCATTATTACAGGAGATCCCCAGGTTATACCAGCTGTACATATATCATTATATACAGGAAATCCCCAGGTTATACCAGCTGTACATAATCATCAATATACAGGAGATCCCCAGGTTATACCGGCTGTACATATATCATTATATACAGGAGATCCCCAGGTTATGACCGGCTGTACATATATCATTAATACAGGAGCCCCGGTTATCCACGTACATATATCTTATATCCAGAGATATCCCCATGTTATACCGGCTGTCCTATATCATTATATACAGAGATCCCCAGGTTTATACCAGCTTGTACTATATCATTATATACAGGAGATCCCCAGTTTATACCGGCTGTACATATATCATATATCCAGGAGATCCCCAGGTTATACCAGCGTGTACATATATCATTATATACCGGAGATCCCCAGGTTATACCGCTGTCATTAATCATTAATATACAGGAGATCCCCGATGTGATACCGGCTGTACATATTTATTATATACAGGAGATCCCCAGGTTATACCGGTGTACATATATCATTATATAGGAATCCCCAGGTTATACCGCTGTACATATACATTATATACAGAGATCCCCAGTTTATACCGCTGTACTATATCATATATACGGAGATCCCCAGGTTTACCAGCTGTACATATATCATTAATACAGGAGATCCCCAGGTTATACAGCTGTACATATATCATTATATACAGAGATCCCCATGTATACCGGCTGTACATATATCATTATATACAGAGATCCCAGGTTTATACCGGCTGTACATATATCATTATATACAGGAGATCCCTGTTACCGGCTGTACAATCTCATTATATACAGGGATCCCCAGGTTATACCGCTGTACATATATCATTATATACAGGAGATCCCCAGGTTATACCGGCTGTACATATATCATTATATCAAGGAGATCCCCAGGTTATACCGGCTGTACATATATCATTATATACAGAGATCCCCAGGTTAATACCGGCTGTACATATATCATTATAACAGGAATCCCCAGGTTTAACCGGCTGTACATATATCATTATACAGGATCCCCCAGGTTATACCTGCTGTACATATCATTATATACAGGAGATCCCCAGGTTATACCGCTGTACATAATATCATATATACAGGAGATCCCCAGGTTATAACCAGCTGTATAATATCATATATACAGAGATCCCCAGGTTATACACTGTACATATTCATTATATACAGGAGATCCCCGGTTATACCGCGTCTGTACTATATCTTATATACAGGAGATCCCCAGGTTTATAGCAGCTCTACATTATCTTATTAACAGGAGATCCCCAGGTTATACCGGCTGTACATATACATTATATCCAGGAATCCCCAGGTTATACCGGCTGTACATATATCATTAACACAGGAGATCCCCAGGTTATACAGCTCTACATATATCATTATATCCGGAGATCCCCAGGTTATACCAGCTGTACATATATCATTATATACAGGAGATCCCCGGGTTATACTAGCTGTACATATCTCATTATATACAGAGATCCCCGGTTATACCAGCTGTACATATATCATTATACGGGGATCCCCAGGTTATAGCGGCTGTACATATATCATTATATACAGAGATCCCCAGGTTATACCGCTGTACATAATCATTTATACAAGAGATCCCCAGGTTATACCGGCTGTACATATATCATTATATACAGGAGATCCCCAGGTTATACCGGCTGTAAAATATCACTATATCAGGAGATCCCCAGGTTATATTTACCAGTGCTGTACTTATATCATTATATACAGAAATCCCCAGGTTTACCGCTGTACATATCATATTATATATAGGAGAGTCCCCAGGTTATAGCGTGTACTAATATTACTATATACAGAGATCCACGTTATACCGACGTACATTATCATTATATACAGAGATCCCCAGGTTATAACGCGCTGTACATATATCATTTATACAGAGATCCCCAGGTTATCCGGCTGTACATAATCATTATATACAGGAGATCCCCAGGTTATACCATCTGACATGTATCTATTACAGGAGATCCCCAGGTATACGGCTGTACATATATCATTATATACAGGAGCTCCCAGGTTTACCGGCTGTACATTATCATTATATACAGGAGATCCCCAGGTTATACCGGCTGTACATATATCATTATATACAGGAGATCCCCAGGTTATACCGCTGTACATATATCATTATATACGGAGATCCCAGGTTATACCGGCTGTACATATATCATTAATACAGGAGATCCCAGGTTATACCGGCTGTACATATATCATTATATACAGGAGACCCCCAGGTTATACCGCTGTACATATATCATTATACAGGAGATCCCAGGTTAACGGCTGTACAATATCATTATATACAGGAGATCCCCAGGTTATACCCTGTACATATTATTATTACAGGAGATCCCAGGTTATACCAGCTGTACATATATCATTATATCCAGGAATCCCCAGGTTATACCAGCTGTACATATATCATAATATACAGGAGATCCCCAGGTTATACCGGCTGTACATATATCATTATATACAGGAGATCCCCAGGTTATACCGGCTGTACATATATTATTATATACAGGAGATCCCCAGGTTATACCAGCTGTACATATATCATTATATACAGGAGATCCCCAGGTTATACCGGCTGTACATATATCATTATATACAGGAGATCCCCAGTTTATACCAGCTGTACATATATCATTATACAGGAGATCCCCAGGTTATATACCGGCTGTACATATATCATTATATACGAGATCCCCAGGTTATACCAGCTGTACATATATCATTATATACAGAATCCCCAGGTTTAACGCTGTACATATATTTATATACAGAGATCCCCAGGTTTACCGGCTGTACATATATTATTATATACAGGAGATCCCCAGGTTATACGGGTGTACAAATCATTATTACAGGAGATCCCCAGGTTATACCGGCTGTACAATATCATTATATACAGGAGATCCCCAGGTTATACCGGCTGTACATATATCATTATATACAGGAGATCCCCAGGTTATACCAGCTGTACATATATCATTATATACAGGAATCCCCAGGTTATCCGCTGTACATATATCATTATATACAGGAGATCCCCAGGTTATACCGGCTGTACTATATCTTATATACAGGAGATCCCAGGTTATACCGGCTGTACATATATCATTATATACAGGAGATCCCAGGTTTACCGGCTGTACATATATCATTATATACAGGAGATCCCAGGTTAACCGGCTGTACATATATCATTATATACAGGAGATCCCCAGGTTATACCGGCTGTACATATATCATTATATACAGGAGATCCCAGGTTATCCAGCGGACATATATCAGTATATAAGGAGATCCCCAGGTTATACCAGCTGTACATATATCATTATATACAGGAGATCCCCAGTTATCCCGGCTGTACTATCATTAAATACGGAGATCCCCAGGTTATACCGGCTGTATATATATCATTATATACAGGAGATCCCCAGGTTATACCAGCTGTACATATCTCATTATATACAGGAGATCTCCCGGTTATACCGGCTGTACATATCTTAACAGGAGATCCCAGGTTATAGCAGCTCTACATATATCATTATATACAGGAGATCCCCAGGTTATACCGGCTGTACATATATCATTATATACAGGAGATCCCCAGGTTATACCGGCTGTACATATATCATTATACACAGGAGATCCCCAGGTTATAGCAGCTCTACATATATCATTATATACAGGAGATCCCCGGTTATACCAGCTGTACATATATCATTATATACAGGAGATCCCCGGTTATACTAGCTGAACATATATCATTATATACAGATCCCCGGGTTATACCAGCTGTACATATATCATTATTACGGGGGATCCCCAGTTATAGCGGCTGTACTATATCATTATATACAGGAGATCCCCAGTTTTATCCGGCTGTACATATATCATTATATACAGAGAATCCCCAGGTTACCGGCTGTACATTATATTTATACAGGAGATCCCCAGGTTATACCGGCTGTACTATATCATTATATACAGAGATCCCCGGTTATACCAGCTTACATATATCATTATATCAGGAATCCCCAGGTTTATACCAGCTGTACATATATCATTATATTATAGGAGATCCCTGGTTATACCGGCTGTACATATATATTATAATATACAGGAGATCCCCAGGTTATAACACCAGTTACCTTATCATATATCATTACTAGCAGGAGATCCCAACCGGGGGGAGGTTATAAATAAATAGATAAAAGGGTACGCGGGAGAACCAGCTGGAAGTAACATATGAGGTGGCAGTGAGGTATAAGTAGAGTTACGGAACCAAAGAAACAAAAAAGGAGAAAGTATCGAGGAAAAGGGGGAAATAGGTGTTCGAAACAATGGTGAGAATAGATGATAGGGGATACAAGGGAAGTATAACCTTAGAAATAGAAACAGAAAAAGCCGGACCCAACCAAAACAGAAGGCCTAATGAGACATCTCAAAAAGGTATCCGAAGATCGGAGCGGGCGCAGTGGTGATATTGTAGACCTCACTGACCCCAGTGGTGATATTGTAGCCCTCACTGACCTCAGTGGTGATATTGTAGACCTCACTGACCCCAGTGGTGATATTGTAGACCTCACTGACCTCAGTGGTGATATTGTAGCAGTGGTGATATTGTAGACCTCACTGACCTCAGTGGTGATATTGTAGCCCTCCCTGACCTCAGTGGTGATATTGTAGACCTCACTGACCTCAGTGGTGACATTGTAGACCTCACTGACCTCAGTGGTGATATTGTAGCCCTCACTGACCTCAGTGGTGATATTGTAGCCCTCACTGACCTCAGTGGTGATATTGTAGACCTCACTGACCTCAGTGGTGATATTGTAGCCCTCACTGACCTCAGTGGTGATATTGCAGCCCTCACTGACCTCAGTGGTGATATTGCAGCCCTCACTGACCTCAGTGGTGATACTGTAGACCTCACTGACCTCAGTGGTGATATTGTAGACCTTCACGGCCCCCATTGACCTCAGTCACATGGCTATATATGCCACCTATGGGTTTGATTGAGTAATCCTGGAACATCAAGAACAACTCTCACATGTAGCTGAGGAGCCATCTCCACAAGATCTAGCAGGAATATTGTCAATTTAGTCATGGCATACGTCTTCTTATGGTCCAATACATGAAGTTTACGACATATTGAACAAACCTTGACTTGGTTTTTTAGAGAGTCATGTTCATAGAAACTAGACATAATGTCATAGGTCTCCATATCTTTCAATGACTTAAATAAATACATGGATAGTACACAAGGAGCCATCTCTTAAAGCCAGCATTTTGAGGTTGTTACAAGTCATTTTTTCTAATAGTCATGGTCATTAGGGACTCCATGGAGCCTGGTCTGGGAAGGTGTGGCATGGGTTTTCAATGTTAGAATCTTAGATGTTCGACTAGAGCATTCATATCTGTGGTGACACCGATGGAGGCTCTGGACAGTCCAAAGACCATAAGATAAACATTTCAAGAGCTTCCTGAACACAAGATCTGTGAGAGTAATATGGTAATCGATATGAAGCCAAGATCAGAAAGGCCCTAAAGAACCTTAGATGTTAAGTAGTATCTCTTGACTTCTGTTGACTGGATTGCTGGCCATGTAAACCACCCCGAAAACCCAAACATAACCCCTAGAACACTTGAATAGTATCTAAGGAAGCATCAGTGCTTTCTCAGACAGTCCATCTTCCATTTTTAAGTTTGATTCTAATAAAGGGTTGGCCATGTACTTCTTAAGAAACTTGAAGATGTTTTTTAAACACTTGAGGAGCCATCCATGTCTTGTGATGCGGTTATGGGTAGTGAGTATACTTTCTACACAAGATTTGTGAAGTCAAGCCCTCGGTGGAGAATTCGTTTCTAGCCCCAACGTTCCTGCACAATCAGTGGTGTCCATAATGGCTTCTCTCTACTGTTCAGAGGGTGGGACACGTTGTTGTTCGGAGCCCAGACCAAATATTGACAACAGAGAGACTAATATAAAATAGTTTCTGTGTAGTTTAAGTAGCCAATAAGCAAATAAGTCTGTCCACTGTCTGATATGGGGTCCTATCCTGGAGCAAATTCCCCAATTTGACAGTTGATAGAGTTGATGGAGGTGGTAAGGTCATCTTAAGTAGACTCCAATGCATGAGTAGCCATATATGTCCTTCTGAAAAACAGAAACCTAAAGATGTTCACATTGATTGTTCGGGAAAGGTAGAGTCTAGAAAGAAAATTCCAACTACTTCTGAAATAAGTAGTGACACTAATACATAATGGAAAAAACTTGATGGAGCAGGTGAAAGGTCCTTTTAGGTTGGACTCCAATGGAAGGGTATCCCTGTACGCCTTCTTGAGGAGCATAAACCTAAAGATGTTCACATTATTTTATGGGGGGAAGATGGGACCTAGAAAGAAAATTCCACCAACTTCTGATCAGTTGAGCGACACCATTTACACGATGGAAATACAGTTAATGGAGCTTGTGAAGGGTCCTCTTAGGTAGACTCCAATGAAGGGTAGCCACATATGCCTTCTCTGAAGAGCAGAAACACAAAAGATTTCACATCGTTTTTTGGGGGAAAAGATAGGGCCCAGAAAGAAAATTCCAGCGAATCAGTTGAGCGACACTAGTTACGGGATTGAAATAGAGTTGAGAAGGTGGTGAAAGGTCTCAAGATAGACAACATTGGAAGGGTGGCCTGATACCTCCTATTCTAAAGAATCTTGACCAATAATATCGGCAATTCGAACATGGAACCATGATTCGGAAGGTAGTGTCATGGAAGGGAAGTGTTAATAGATAGGTGCTATGGAATCTAGATATCCTTGGCTCTCGTGACTCTAATGGATAGAGGTCCATCTTTGGAGAAACCAAACATAACTTCTTGAAACGTCTTAAGGAGCTTAGAAGCCATCCAAGTCCTTGCCATGTGGTTATGAGTCATAAGAACCAGTGTACACAAGCTCCGGGCAGTCCGGTTGCCATATTTATGTTGACCAGGTCTTAATTTCCCAAGGATTAACCATCAGACGCCACCATGAAGGTCAACAAGGGTAATATCCTTTATTGAAATGCCCCACATCCTAAGGTTTAAGTCATATACAGTTACATTGTCCCAAGGAATGGTGAGCAGTTACAGTACATACCAGTGGCATCTAGAGCAGTGCAAATCTATGACGGCGTGCACGGAGCAGTAACCCTTACCACTCCCCCCGATGAAATAGTGCAAAAAAAAACTTACACACATAGAAAACGAGCTATAGGATCCACTTCCACAAAGAGACATAGATGCACATTTCCGCCACGCGTTTGCTTGCATTGATTTGCATTGTACATTAAAAAAAAAATAATCGGGGGTTCTAGATCCCGAG
This sequence comes from Engystomops pustulosus, assembly GCA_019512145.1. NCBI lineage: Eukaryota > Metazoa > Chordata > Amphibia > Anura > Leptodactylidae > Engystomops > Engystomops pustulosus. Next base: position 136,217 of record WNYA01000531.1, on the reverse strand, counting down.
CTAAAGTAAACATGATTTTTTTTTTGAAAATTTTGAAATAATATAAATTTTTTTAACATTTTTGCTGTATGGTTAACTCCGTTAAAATATAGATATAAAAAAATCCTTAGTTCCCCCCACCCCCAAGAGATCCGTACAAACGTCACATAGATTCAGTTATGTCCCGCAGTATCGTGCAGTTAAAAAATAAGGTTTTTATTTTTTTTTATTAAAGGAATTCTTAGATTTTACACAATTGATAGAATGGAGCTCGGTCTTCAATTTGAAAGTAAAACATTATGTGAACAACTTGATATTGTCCCAAAATTTGAGTAAAAGAGAGGAGGCTGCCCAAAGTAACCGCTCAGATTACTATTTACATAATAGCGATGGTATCTAAGGGGTTAATTGGGGAAAACCTCTTTGTTTAGGGAAGTTGTTAAAGGAATTTTTTCATTTTATTTTAGTAAGAGGGGGCGGGGGTTATCCCCTATTATGAACAAAAATCCCACTACCTCCAGCTGTAGATGTATTAAATGTATTAGAGTTGGTAAAAATGGTTTGCAACTGTGGATTAGGGATTGTACTTTGTTTTAATTATCTTTCTTAGCTTTTGTCTTCTCCCTCTCACAGCATACACTCGAGCAAGGGAGAAATAATATAGCTGTATTCCTCCTCTCTCGCGGCCACTATACTTCTGGCTTCAAGTAATTTGCTATGTTTTTCTCCTTTCTATGTTTAAATAAGTCTTTAGGTTTTCTTCTCCCCTCTACAGCGTACACTCACAGCAAGGAGAGATATAATAGCGGTATTCCTCCCTCTCGCTGTATCATCTTCCATGTTTTCAAGTAATTTTTACTATGTTTTCTCTCTTCTAGTTAATAAGTAGCTAGGTTTCTTCCCCTCTCACAGCGTACACTCACAGCAAGGAAGAGATAATATAGCTGTATCCTCCTCTCTCGCTGTCATCTATCTTCGATGTTTTCAAGTAATTTTACTATGTTTTTCTCATTCTATGCTTAATAAGTAGCTAGGTTCTTCTCCCCTCTCACAGCGTACACACACAGCAAGGAAGAGATAATATAGCTGTACCCTCTTCTCTCGCTGTCATCTATCTTCAATGTTTTCAAGTAATTTTACTATGTTTTTCTCTTTCTATGCTTAATAAGTAGCTAGGTTCTTCTCCCCTCTGACAGCGTACACTCACAGCAAAGAAGAGATAATATAGCTGTACCCTCCTTTCACACTGTCATCTATCTTCTATGTTCCCAAGTAATTTTACTAGGTTTTTCTCTTTTTAAGCTTAATAAGTAGCTAGGTTCTTCTCCCCTCTCACAGCATACACTCACAGCGAGGAAGAGATAAGATAATATAGCTGTAACCTCTTCTCTCGCTGTCATTTATCTACAATGTTTTCAAATAATTTTACTATGTTTTCCTGTTTCTATACTTAATAAGTAGCTAGGTTCTTCCCCCCTCTCACAGCAGACATTCACAGGAAAGACAAGATATTGCAACTATATCCCCATCTCTCTCTTTGTCTAATATAGACTGTGTATGCTTCTTTCTTCTCACAGCAAGAAAAGTCTTCTGATAACTGCTACCAAGTAATTTTGATATTTGGTTTTTTTCCCAATGCTTTCTAAGAGGCTGGATCTCTCTCCTGTTCCCCTCTCACAGCATACACTCACAGCAAGGAATAAATACTACACCTACCCCTCTCTCTTTCTCATTAATTTACTTGCTATGCATTTTACAGTGTTTTTTTCGGTTTCTGTGGTTAATGATTGCCCAGATCCTTCTCCTATTTTACTCTCACAGCATTCACTCATATCAAGGAAGATTTCTTGCAGCTGAATCCCCCCATTACCCAATCTTTTATTAACTTTGTTACTACGTATATCTACTTTCTATTTCTTTCTATGATTACTGAGGCGAGGGACTCCTTTCCCTCTCACAGTAAAACAGAGATATCATCCCCTCTGTCTCTTTCCCTATTAGTATTTTTACAGAAAAAATCTTTCTATGCTTCCTAAGTTGCTGGACCCTGCTCCTTCTCCCCTCTCACAGCAAACAATTACAGCAAGGAAAGAAAGGATACTGCAGCTTCATCCCATCTCTCACACTTTTCTATTTACTCTGTTACTTTGTATTTTAATTCTCTTTCTAAGCTTCCTGAGTTGCTGGACCGTTCTCCTTTTCCTCTCTCACAGCAAACACTCACAGCAAGGGAGAGATACTGCAGCTGCATCCCCCATTGCAACCTGGTCTCTTTACATTGTGTAGCAAAATATTTTTTCTTAGTTTTAAATTTTTTTGCTATTTTTTAATAGTATGAGTATAAAAAATGTCAGGATGTGATCATGAAGAGATGATTTGACATCCCGGCTTTTCTTTCCATCTTCTGGAGGTTCTCATGGTGCTCCACCTATTGGTTCATCTCTATTGTTCAAGAGTTCAACTATTTACCAGGTGAAACAAGATTTAAAGGTACAGATGTGCATTAGGATGTATTTTTAGTATCGCTGTCTTTATACACACAAAAAGTTAAATCATAAAATGATAAAAAAGTTATTGCTAATGGCTTCAATATACATAACATTCATGAAGGTGCGAGACACGTGTAAGGAGCATCGTACTGATTTACCTCAAAGCATAAGTACATCAACCGAACGCGTGTGGTCTCATGAAATGTGAGTGATGTAAGGGTATGATATACGATCCCCTTTAAACACAATTTTGCATCCTACATAGAAACAAATCTAACTCACTGTGTACATAGTGTATTATACTCCAGAACTGCACTCACTATTCTGCTGCTGGTGCAGTCACTGTGTACATACATGACATTACTTATCCTGTACTGTGAAAATCCGAAGTGCATCCTGTTTATTTACTCCAGAGACTTGCACTCACTATTCTGCTCTGGTCATCCACTGTGTACATACATGACTTACTTACCGTACTGATCCTGAGTTACATCCGGTATATAACCCAGAGCTGCACTCACTATTCCTGTTCGGTGTAGTCACTGTGTACATACATGACATTACTTTCCTGTACTGATCCTGAGTTACACTCCGTATTATCTCCAGACTGCCCTCACTATTCTGCTGGTACAGTCACTGTGTACATACATGACATTCTTATTCCTGTACTGATCCTGGTCCACATCCTGTATTATAACTCCAGAGCTGCACTCACTATTCTGCTGCTGGTGCAGTCACTGTGTACATACATGACATTACTTATCCTGTACTGATCCTGAGTCCATCCATATTATACTCAGAGCTGCACTAACTATTCTGCGCTGGTTGCAGTCACTGTGTACATACATGACATTACTTATCCTGTACTGATCCTGAGTTACATCCAGTATTATATACCCCAGAGCTGCACTCACTATTCTGCTGCTGGTGCAGTCACTGTGTAACATACATACTCATTACTTATCCTGTACTGATCCTGAGTTCATCCTGTATTATACTCCAAGCTGCACTCACATTCTGCTGCTGGTGCAGTCACTGTGTACATACATGACATTACTTATCCTGTACTGATCCTGAGTTACATCGGTATTATCCCCAGAGCTGCACTCATCTATTCTGCTGCTGGTGTAGTCACTGTGTACATACATGACATTACTTATCCTGTACTGATCCTGAGTTACATCCGTATTATACTCCCAGAGCTGCACTCACTATTCTCTGCTGGTACAGTCACTGATGTACATACATGACATTTACTATCCTGTACTGATCCTGAGTTAACATCCTGTTATTATACCTACCCAGAGCTGCACTCACTATTCTGCTGTATACAAACATTACCGCACAATTTCTGCAAACATTATGATTGGCAAAAACTTTATTCTTTTGTTTTGTTACCGAGTTTAATTTGCCTTAGATTGTGCTCAGTCACCCAACAAGCTCTTTTAAAATTCCTACTAGAAGCTTAAGATGAACTTAATATTCACATAAATATTTATAAATTTATAATTCCGAAGACGATGTATACAGGTGTTGTGATTGTCACTGCATGCGGATTTCTCTCTGTCTCACTTGCGCCATCTAGTGGCGGTATTTTCAGGCAGCGGGAATGTATTTCTGGCTGAAGTTTTCACCACTTCCTGGTATCACCGAGCGTTACACCCTCCTATATACAGAAGATAAGAGCAAACGCTGCTCTCACTGTGACAAATAAATGTTTGACTTGGATCAGAGCAACAAACGATAACGAGTAAACACTTACTGAAACAGCGACTCTGCATATGATATTAACCCATGAGGTGCAAGGCTCAAAGGGATCTGTCAGCAAGTATTACCATACAATCCAAAGGTACAACTTACACTTCCAAATCAGATTACTTCACTCAAGACTAGGGATCCTACTGCATGTAGGGCATCATATGCTCAGACTGCTATTTATTAGAATAGTGAGTGCAGCTCTGGGGTATAATGCAGGATGTAACTCAGGATCAGTACAGGATAAGTAATGTCATGTATGTACACAGTGACTGCCCCAGCAGCAGAATAGTGAGTGCAGCTCTGGGGTATAATACAGGATGTAACTCAGGATCAGTACAGGATAAGTAATGTCATGTATGTACACAGTGACTGTACCAGCAGCGGAATAGTGAGTGCAGCTCTGGAGTATAATACAGGATGTAACTCAGGATCAGTACAGGATAAGTAATGTCACAATGACTGCACCAGCAGCATAGTGAGTGCAGCTCTGGGGTATAATACAGGATGTAACTCAGGATCAGTACAGGATAAGTAATGTCATGTATGTACACAGTGACTGCACCAGCAGCAGAATAGTGAGTGCAGCTCTGGATAATACAGGATGTAACTCAGGATCAGTACAGGATAAGTAATGTCATGTATGTACACAGTGACTGCACCAGCAGCAGAATAGTGAGTGCAGCTCTGGAGTGTAATTTTTCAATGATAACCTGGCCCTGAGCACAATGTAAATGTAATAATGAGATGAAATGAAGACAATGTTTCAGGGTGAGTTGCAGGTTTTCAGTACAAATTTATTACTCTATACAAAATATCAATCCATTCGCTGCTGATCCTAAACATACACGGACTCGGATCGCCAGAAATCTTTTGGTCAAGTGACAGATGGAAAGGGGTCGTCTCTTCTGGCTTCTACTTCATTCTAGGTCTGAATTGTAATAAATGACTTAAATAATAAAAAAGTATTATATAGACATAAAATTCTACCCCGAGATGCTGCTGTGTCACCTCCTAACTTCAGCCATATAAGAGGCATCAATCCGTGGGGAGGGAACGTGTTGTATACATCCTGCCACAAAGTGATACATGCTGCAAAATGCTGACCAGCTAGCCACACCCCTTTTGCTGTAAATGGAAACTAATTGCTGCAATGTGCGGCTGAACACGGGGTTGACATTCCCAAGTTGCGACTACTTGAACTGAAAATTTCAATGTCCTTGTGCAAATTGTTGAGGTAGTTTGTGCGTATAGTGAAGAAAACCAGAAAGGAAAAGCAGAAAATACCAGCATGTTGTGGTGGGTGAACAATGTGACAAGTGGGAGGGGGATGAGGGTCCAATGTGAAAAGTGGGAGAAGGATGAGGGTCCAATGTGACAAGTGGGAGGGGGATGAGGTTCCAATATGACAAGTGGGAGGGGGGTGAGGGTCCAATGTGACAAGTGGGAGGGGGATGAGGGTCCAAATGTGACAAGTGGGAGGGAGATGAAGGTCTAAAAATGTAAGTGTATTATGAGGCAACCCTACATTCATTCAAGTACTGACCCATCCTACAGAACAACTGCCTCTGGGATCCGTTCTGTGTGGAGGTTCATCACCTGTGATTTTTTTGGGAAAATCTGATTACTTCTACAGACTTGGAATACATTCTAGAACTGTTGCTATGGAGACACTGCCTAACAACCAATGACAATGGGGTTACTATGCAGTGCTAGATGCCCACGGGCTGCCTGAGATTACTTGGATCCGAACCAAGACAGAGGAAGGGCAAGAAACCCATCGTGGTGGTTTCTCATCTCCTTCTGCCTTATTAATCAGATTTTTATAAAATATCGGTGGAGAACATCTTGGGAAGATTGCAGGGGCCTAGTCTGCCCTGATTTTCAATTGTTTTTGTTTTTAGTGTTGAAGTGTAAACATTACTGTAAACAAAAGAAATGTTCCTTAAAGGGATTGGTCAGCAGGTATGAGCATGTGGTGCTGCAGCCAGTCGTATGTATTGTCCCTGGACCATTGTGTAAGGAAATCTACAATAAAATCCATCCTGATAAACCAGGGACAGTTACTGATAGATCCAGGCACCGGGACTGTGGGAATCTTCTTTTATTTATAAACTTTTTAAATTATGCTAATGAGTCTGAAGGGCTCTGGGGTTGTTATCAGAGCCCCTTTGTGCTTTAGCTTCACAGGCTGTTACACTGTGCAGGAGCACTTCCTCATCCCACTGTGTCAAATTACAGGAGGCACAGGGACGGGGGTAGTGCTGAGGAAGCAGGTGGGATGGGGCAACAGTGTGAAAGCCTGTGAAGAGAGGCAGTGGCAACACCACCCTGAGCCCTTTGGCTAATTAGCATAATTATAAAAGTTGATTTTAGAAGGAAGGTGACCACGGATAACAACAATAAGAAGATACCACAGTCACTGTGATCTATGGTTTATTATGATGGCTTTTGATTGCATCTTTCCTTTAATAGTAGCAGCAGAACTGTGATCTATGGATATATACTCGAAAGGTGTAGCCTCCCCAAGTGCATAAGGGGTGGAGTTGTCTTCACACAGCTGTGCTCTGTGTACAATATTAGGTATTGTCTCTGAAGAGATGTGTAATCAGACCTTTGTGTCTTTTGTTAGTAGCAGTCGGATTGTTAAAATAGACTTATTTTTCAGGATTGTGCACTGGGGGTGGGCTCTCACACTGCTGTGCTCTTTGCAACTGTTCCATAACCCCCTCCCCTCTGTTCTGTGTAGAGCTACAAAAGGATTTTGGTTAAATCCCCTTTCCCCTGTTTTATGGGACAGCTTAAAAAGTGTACAGCTTTCACTCAGAGCAGCCGGAAGGGAATCTGGAGCGATTTATGGCAAAGAGCACAGCAGTGTGAGGATATGCCACAAATGCAATTAAAATAGTCTAAAATCCTAGAATATATAAATCCATATATCACAGTTCTGCTGCAACTAACAACATACACAAAGGCATGATTATACAGCGACAATACATAACACTGGTTGCAAAGAGCACAGAACACAGCAGTGTCAGGACACCCCCCCAGTATACTTTCAGCTACAATCCTGGAATATCAGTCCATATTTTACAGTTCTGCTGCTACTAACCACATACACAGTGGTATGATCCCACATCTCTCCAGGGACAATACCTAACACTGCCTACATTCTGCATGGTCACACCTGCTGACAGTTTCCTTTTTATTTCCTTTTCATAGTCAATAAAGCTCAGCGCAAAGAAGCAGACATTATGACATCATGTGCATAATTTAGTGACATCATCATATGAGCTCATATACTGCAGAGTGTGGATGGGGTCTCCTTATCAGTGAGTCACGTATTTGCTACTCACATAGATAGCATCCCTTTAAAATACTGCCCCTGCTCTTTAAGTGACAGATAGGTGAACCCCCGGCCCCCTATCATTGCTTTGGCATGTCCCGATAACATGTTCGCTGAAGACAGGAGACGTTACAGACTTGGAAGTCAATGTTTTTGGTAAATGTTTTTGTGAGTGTTTTTATGAGTACCTTACAATCAGATGACTCCCCTACAATCCATCTCCTGGCTACATTCAGACCTCGACCAAGTCGTTGGTGAGACGTTATTGAAGTTACATTTATAGATCCATCTGTTTTTTCAAAAACATTCTTCAAAAATACTTCTGAGGCCAGCTCTAAGAAAACAGTGCTAAATCTTAAAGGGACCTTTTTAGGTGCAGGTGTGCCCAACAGGATACCCTTAAGCAGTGGGAGTCCCTAATTTATTGTGGAGCCCCCCCTGTGAAAAAAGACCATACTAGCCTTTACATTGGGTTGTCTTCTACTGGACTTCTGAGGACAGTTACAGTGTTACATCTTGGACCACCGGAGGATCTTCCGATTCCCCGGTGGGCCAGTCCAACCCTGACCATAAGTAAGTAAACTGGAGCAGTAACCTGTGGCTCTATGATCTCTCTGTGCTAGGAATTGGCCTAAGAAGGTCCCTTAGTCAAGATAACCCACCCCCTAGGAGCAGGAAGCCAACTATGAGGGCACCAGCATATAAGACATACTTCAGTTCTCCTAATGGAGACAAATAAACTCACTCAAGTCAACACTTTTGTGGTACCTTAGAGAAGCCAACATTTAAAGGGGTTCTCCTACGTGACATCTTGAGTTGGTTAGAGCGGGATTGTCAAAGTCAGTAGTAGGATTTTTTGGAAAGCCTTTGATATCTCTCACATCCATCAAGCTGATGTCTTACCAAATCCAAAAAGTTAGAAACAAAACCTTGAATACTCCCAGAAGACCCTAAACCCCCTTCCCCATGACACAGTCATTGGCTGTAAGGACATTCTACGTCAATACTAGACCAAGGTCGAAAGGATGGAGATGTCCTCTTCTACCTCATCCTCAGAGGAACACTGAGTGGTCGACTCTCGACCTTCTAGATTTCCCTTCTGTTCCTTCCTAGTTAAATCTAGAAAGTTTATAAGAAACCAATAGCTCAAGGGAAAAAATATCTCCATGGGTTTGAAAAAGATGACCCAAAAAGTCAAAGTACCCAATCAAGTTCAATAAGGTTGGGTCTGGTGGCATCTTCCAAGACCTGGTGGAGCAGTACATTAATGGTCTTCAGTGGAATTGGATGGAACTAACCTTCTTCTAGCTCGGCCTTTACCTCTCCGCCCGGATTTTGTACCGCAGTACGAAGTAGGCTATGAGCCGCAGAGTGACGAAGAAGATGCCCAAAATGATAAAGTCAAGGTAGAGCTTGGCGTTCTCCACGTCCAGTTCTTTTAATATGGCTTCTGACTTCTGGAAGTGACAGGTTTCGTCTTTGTCGCAGTGCAGGTCTTCTCTGTCCAGGCCGTAAATAGATAAGATGACTCCCTCAAATCCGTATCTGTTGAGAAGAAATATCATGTCAATTTGGGGAGATCAGTGAAGACGAGATGTCTAGGAGGCCTCTGTGATGTTCAAGTGGGACATCTAAAGGAACCTGTCCAAGCTCTGACCAAGTAGAATGCAGCTGGTCTTAGTTATACATGTAATCATTCAGCTATATGTTCTGATAGTAGCAGCAGGACTCTAAAAATGGATTTATAAATCAGGATTTTAGCTTTCTCAAGTGCACTGGGAGCATGTCCTCACACTGCTGTACTCTGTGCTCTTTGCCGACTGTGTTAGGTATTGCCACTGTAGAGATGTGTAATCATACCATTGTGTATTTTGTTAGTAACAGCAGGACTGTGAAATATGGATTTATATTCCAGGATTGCAGTGTAATGGCCCGCTGGACGGGTCATGTTACTAACTTTGTGTGCTTCCAATTTCCTCCAGTGTTGTGTGGCCAGCTGATCCTGCAATCTCTGTAGTTCCATAGGAAGTTGCCTTTAAGAACATGCTCTTAAACCCTCAATGATGTATATATATACCCCTCGGGGCTGGAAAGTTCTTTCTGTGAGATCTGGGGAACAGCACACATCTCTGCACACGGCCTGCAGACCAGGCTGCTGCAGGACTCTACCTTAAAGGGGTTTTCCCACTAACTAAAGTTAGGATTTATCCACATAATAGGGCCTAACTTGCTGATCAGTGGGGGTCTCAGTGCTGAGACCCCCGCAGATCACCAAAACAGTGCTGAGACCCCCGCAGATCACCAAAACAGTGCTGAGACCCCCTTGCCACTCCTCAGACTAATGAAGCCGACGGCAGCCCATGAACGTTCTGCTCCATTAATCTCTATGGAGCTGATGGAAATTGCCGAGCGCCGCGCTCCCCGATCTCCGTCAGCCTCATAGAGATTAATGGAGCAGAACGGTTTTTGTGATCTGTGGGGGTCTCAGCACTTTAGTTTGTGGGAAAACCCCTTTAAAGAGCCTTAAGATATAGAAACCAGGCTGTGATCATCTTCTCCTAGATATAATCCATGCAGCCACCTTGGACCAGTGGAGCTGTTACCTTGGCTTGTTGCACTTTGTTGCGCTCGTGTTCTGGAATAAAGGAACCGTGAGTTGATGTTTCACATCCCTTGTCTCCGTGCGATCCCTGGCAGCCACATAACATCAAGGGCCTCCCCTCTACCATCTTCCCGGGGACTTGACATCTATACATAGGAGGGGCGGCCCAGGGAGAAGTATTTCGATCCAACCGCGGCATCTCCCTCTTTCTTGCAATCCACCTGTCGGACACCTGCCAGGTGTGAATGAGGCCTGTCCTGCCTGGACCAAGCACCGTGACCCAGTCGAGCAGTTGTTTTTTTAATGCAGATGGCAGGGGCTTTGAATAAATTTATTAAAGAGAGCAAAGCAGTGTGAGTACACCCCCCTGACCAGTGCACTTGAAAAAGCTGCAATCCTGGACTATAAATCCTTATTTCACAGTCCTGCTGCTACTAACAACATACACAAAGGTCTGATTACACATCTCTCCAGGGATAATACCTAACACTGGCTACATAGAGCACAGAGTACAGCAGTGTGAGGACAGCCTGCCCATGCAATTAGAGAATTCTACAATTCTGGAATATAAATCCATATTCCACAGTCCTGCTGTTACTAACAACATACACATCTCTCCAGGGACAACATCTAACACTGACTTCATACCTCATAGTCACAACTGCTGACAGATTCCCTTTTAAGTTAAATCAAATGAGCTATTTACTAGATGGACGACCACCAGGTTATTCTGCATTTCACCTGCAGTTACCACTTAGTAGGTAATATCCAAATAAAGTCTTTCTTGAATACGACAATCCCTTTAAAAAATGACATAGTATATTCATTCTGAGTATATTAGGTTTATTTTTTTTTATCACAATTTTCTGCTTCCCTCACCATCGCCTATCCTGCATGTCCCAGCACAGGGTATTACAGTAAAATCAGTGATATCAGACGCTGCAGACTATCTCTCCCGCTGGTGGCGTGGCGTCCGTCCTAGAATAACAGCGCTACCTGCACAGCAAATACAATCCGAGCAAACACTGTGTCAGTGGGAACTGATCCCGAGATGTCATTTATAATATTTTCGTTTCCGCACCCAGTGTCAGCTTGTTTGCTGCTGTCAGTCACTGATATGGGCAGCCGGCCATTAGGGGGCACCGAATCGTAGGCAAGCGACACCCCCTAGTGGACACTATGGCAGCACATGGTTATACTATGTGGCTGCAGAGCAGGTGTGGAGATATTCCAGGTGTTCACTGTGTATTTTAGTAGGTGATGATAAGCGTCCGCTGGAGTCCTCTGGGCTGCTTATCTCAGGAGGACAAGGCTCAGGTAAGTCTCCTCATTAGACCCATCATAACATAACATTAAGACTGCCGCATATGTCAACAGGTCCACTCCTACATCATTAGGATGTCCCCCTATGTTATCGGGCCCACCCCAGCAGGGTCGGCTCTAGGTATCAGCAGGCCCCTGGGCGCCTTAGTGGCCCCTTTGCCGTGGGTAAAAATTCAGAAACTAAAATGTTCCCCAGTTTATCATCCCAAACAGCCGCCTCATAGTTATTTTATATAAAACCTGGATTCCCTATGTACAGCCTTATGTGAGCCGCTCCAGCAGGCCTGGGCCCCGGCACTCTCCCAGGTATGCCCAGTGCTGTCGCCAACCCTGCACCACAGTGTCATCTGGATAGCCAATCCCTACATATTTAGACCCCAGCAAGCCATCCACTAAATCATCCGACCTGCTCCAAACATTCTTCAGACCATCTCATATGTCCTCAGGCCCCACTCCACCCTATAAAATATCCGATCAGAACTACCCCCTATTCATTGGGAAACCACCCTACGTCATCTGGGACTGGCCCTTATCATCAGGGCCCAACCCTGTTATCATCATAACCCATTCCCTATTCATCGAACCCATTCCCTATGTCGAGGACCATCCAGACCAGCCATTCCCTAACTCTAGACCTCCTATTCCAGACCTCTTCCCTATATCATCAGAACCCATTCCCTATTCATCAGACCCATTCCTATACATCAGACCCATTCCTATTAGTCAGCAGAACCATTCCCTATTCATCAGACCCATTCCCTATATCTCAGAAAGCCATTCCATATGTCTCAGAACCCATCTATCCGACCATTCCTATGTCATCAGCACCATGCCCTATATCCATCAGAACCCATTCCCTAATGTTCTCGACGTCCATCCGCCTCTATCTCAACCCATTCTTATCATCAGACCCGATTCCCTATTCATCACGAACCCATTCCCTATACATCAGACCCTTCCCTACATGTCATAACATACTTCCCTATATCATCAGACCATCTCCCTATATATCAGAAACCCCATACCCTATATCATCACTATCCTAGATCAAGACCCATTCCCTATGTCATCAGACCCTTTCCCTAATTCATCAGAACCCATTCCCTATTCCTCAGACCTTACACCTATATCTCAGACCCTTCCATATCATCAGAGAAGACCCATTATCCCTTTTAATCACGACCAATCCCTATGATCATCAGACCCAGCCTATATATCAACAGTCCAAGACAGACCATTTCCTATATCAATCAGGACCATTCCCTATATCATCAGACCCATTCCCTTGTCATCATTCCTATGTCATCAGACCCATTCCCTATTCATCAAGAGACCCATTTACATCACATTCCGATCACAACCCATTCCCCATGTATTCAGACCACATTATATATCATCAGCCATCCATAGTCCATCAGACATTCATCATATCATCAGACTATCTCCCTATAGTCATCATATCGGTATCAACCCATTCCCCTATGTCTCAACAACCCTTCCCATTCATCAGACCCATTCCCTAATAATCATCAGAACCCATTTTTTCCTATTTAGTTTGCAGCTGCCACTCATCATCTGACCATCCCTTGATTCATCAGGATTAAGCCCATCCCCATATAAACTTGGATTATTTGGGACCCCCTCATATGTCATCAGTCACATCCCCTAAATCATGAGGAGGAATCACCTACCTGACATATGACATGTAGGACATCCACTGGAGATAGCCAGGAATGGTGTCAAAGCTGACAAAGAATCCAGAGAAGAGCAGCACCGGGATCGCCGTCACCGGACCCACAAACGTCGCCACCTGAGGGAGAAAGGGGCTTCAGTATTAGAGGCATAATGTGCGGTTCTGAAGGTGCTCTATTGATTCGTGCTAGTTTTTAGTGTGTTTTTGTCATGATTTTTGTATTAGGTTCGTGGTTGGGGGTCGGCTTTTTTATGGTTTATTCTGGAATCCGATCTAAGAGTCTGATATGAGAACCTGGACTGTGAGGGTATACAGGTTTAGTCGATGTCTCTAATTTACCGTGTGACGCTGGGGCAAACCGATTATCAGATCTGGTCTTGGGTCTGGATTTATTTTGGGTACCTTTCTTCTAGAAGGTCCAGTCTGGTCCCTGTATGGCACTTAGAGCTCTGCGGTTGGGCTCAGTGTAGAGTCTTGGGTTCATGGATTAGAGGGTTGGTTTGGGTCTCTATGGTGTTTAGATGGTTGGTGTTGTGGTCTCTCATGGTGTTAGAGGGTCTGGTGTTGGGTTTATGTGCTTAGCGGTCTGGTGTTGGGTCTCTATGTGTTCTTAGAGGTCTGTGTGGGTCGCTATAGTGTTTTAGAGGTTGTGGTCTATGTGTTTAGATGGTCGTGGGCTCTATGTGTTCTAGAGGGTCTGCGTGTTGGGTCTCTATGGGTTTTAGAGGGTCTGCGTGGGTCTCTATGTGTTTAGATGGTCTGTGTTGTGTCGCTATGTGTTTAGAGGTATGGTGTTGGGTCTCTAGGTGTTTTAGAGGTCTGTGTTGGTCTCTATGGGTGTTTAGAGGTCTGGTGTTGGTCTCTATTGTTTAGAATGGTCTGGTGTTGAGGTCTCTAGTGTTTAGAAGAGGGTCTTGGTGTTGGGTCTCTATGATGCTCTATGGGTTTAGAGGTTCTGCTGTTGGGTCTCTATGTGTTTAGATGGTCTAGTTTCGGCTCTCTATGTGTTTAGAGAGGTTCTGCTGTTGGGTCTCTATGTGCTTAGAGGGTCTGGTGTTGGGTCTCTCTAGGTTTTTAGGGGGGTCTGGTGTGGTCTCTGGTGTTTAGGGGTCTGTGTTTGGGTCTCTAGGTGTTTAGGGGGTCTGGTGTTGGGTCTCTAGGTGTTTAGAGGGTCTGGTGTTGGGTCTCTAGGTGTTTAGAGGGTCTGGTGTTGGGTCTCTAGGTGTTTAGAGGTCTGGTGTTAAGTCTCTATGTGTTTAGAGGGTCTGGTGTTGGGTCTCTAGGTGTTTAAGGGTCTGATGCTGGGTCTCTATGTGCTTAGAGGGTCTTGTGTTGGGTGTGCTATTGTGTTGTTAGGGGTCTGGTGCTTGGTCCTCTAGGTTTTTAGGGGGGGGGTCTGGTGTTGGGTCCTCTATGTGTTTAATGGTCGATGCTGGGTTCTCCACGTGGTTTTTTGAGGGTTTGGTGTTGGTCTCTATGGTGCTAGGGTCTGGTTTTGTTTCTTTATCTGTTTTAGATTGGTCTATTTCGGGGGCTCTCTATGTGTTTGAGAAGGTCTGTCGTGGCTGTTGGGTCTGCTATGTGTGTTTTGGTAGGTCTGGTTTTGGCTTTCTTTTGTTTAGAGTTCTGGTGTTGGGTGGTCTATATGTGCTTAGAGGGGCTGGTGTTGTGTCTCTAGTGTTTAGATGGTCTGGTGTTTTGGGTCTCCAACGTGTTTTTGAGGGTCTGGTGTTGGTCTCAATGTGTTTAAGGGTCTGGTGAAATGATGGTTCTGTATTTATTTAAGGGGTCTAATTTTGGGGCCTTTATATGTGTTTAGAGGATCTGGCTGGGTCTCTTTAGAGGTCGCTTCTCAGATGTGTGCAATTTTGATGATAAGTTAACATACTACTGCTGTATAATATACATTAATTGTTATTGTGTATATATCTATATATACTCTATCTATATATATTATATATATATATATATTGCCCCCTAGTGGCGGAGCAGAGGATGTATTCAGATCTATCTCCATGTACCTGTAAGGAGGGGATGCGCGCACCTATCAGAAGTCTAAGGACTGGGCCCACCAGTGACGTCATTGTCCCCAGAGCCGAGTAAGACGATCTTAGGGCCTTCCGATTGCTTTGACGTCTCCGTACACATCGCATGTACGCCAACCCAGGGGGAACATAATCTGATAGAAAGGAGAAGAAAATCACATCTGTTGTTTCTAGAGGTAGTGTGTTGGGTGAAGCTGTTTCCGTCCCCAGCAGCGTCAGAGTAATTTCAGGAAGAGAATACTGTGGGAGGGCCGTGAAACTTGTTGCTCAATGTTATCATCACGCAGAGTGGCTTCCAACAAGATATCAGAATCATCTTCTGAAATACTCTGTCTGCTGTGAAGTGTAACTCTATGACCCCCGAGTCACAGACGTTACTGGAAGGGGACATCACCGGTCCTTGGCCATGTTAATCGCCTTCAACTGTACATTATGAGATGTTCTTAAGGAAAACTCCCATCTCAAGAGAACTGCAAGAACAACAAAGACAAATATTCCTTCTGCCCGCTCGCACCTATGATTGTAAGCATTGATTTCCTGAAAGCCTCTCGCTGTGATGGGCCCTAAGTGTCAGTCTGACCTTCCCACTTGTCTCCATTGCCTCCCACACATGACACAAGCTGCAGTCCCTGTGGACAGGTCACTGCTCCAACAATCAACACGCTCCTGAATACTCTGTGCTGCTGGAAGCCTGCTCCTTCTGCAGCCCTTTTACCCTACTTGTCTACTATTCCCCTCCTCACTGTCTTTGGCTTTACCACCTCCTCAAGTAACATCATCATGATGGACAGGTCACTACCTCCACAAATCAACACACTCACCTCCTGAAACACTCTGCGCACTGGGTAACCTACTACTTATGTACCCTCCCTCTATGAACCGAACCCAACTTTCTCCAGTCTCCATTCCCTCCGGACATTATGACGAAGTCACTTAAATAGTCACATAATGGACATGTCACTGCCTTCCGCAAAATCAACACACTCATCTCATCCATGCTGCAAGCTTCTTTTACCATGTTAACCCTTAATCTTTTGTACTTCCCCTCATTCCCTTTTCACATTATGGCAGGAGTTCTGTCCTCACAAACATTCTTTCAATGATGGACAGGTCACTGCCTTCCCAAAATCACCACCTCATCTCCTGAGATACCCCTGTGCTTGCTGTGTACTCACTCTCTCCGTCTACTCTGTGTTACCATCAAGTCTTTGTCCTTCCACCTGTTCACCACTCTCCGTCATGGCACTACACCCCTTCTCATTAACATCATCACTTGAATGGACAGGTCACTCCTTCCCCAAAATCACACACTCATCTCCTGAAAACTCCGTGCAGCTGTGTACCTACTCTACTATGTACAGCTCAATCGATGAACTCCAACTTTGTCTCCATTCTCCCCTCCTGACACTAAGCCAGTAAATCATCAACATGATGGAACAGGTTCCTACTCGCATTCCCCAAAAATCAACACACTCATCTCCTGAGATCCTCTGTTGCTGCTGTGGTCACTTCTCCATCGCCAATGGGTAACTCTTAGTTTATAGCCCTCCTACTGGTCTCTATTTCCCTCCTCACATCATGAATTTGTTCGTCCCTCTCTATCATCACAGGATTTACAGTTCACTTCTCCTAAAGAGCAGCACCCTCCTCTACTGAAACCCTATGTGCTGTGGATACCCGGCTCATTATCTCTGTCCCCTCCTCACATTATTTGTACGCTCCTGTCTCCCCTATCCACAGCCCAAGAGTAAACAGGTCACTTTCGCTACAAGAGCAGCACACTCCTTCCCCTGTGTGATCACCTCGATCACTCAGGATTCACTCATTTCTTCGCACAGTTCTGTATCAAAAACTAGGAAAACGTAATACTACTCACTCGCATTCATTTTGTGGAGGAATCCTGTGGCCCTGGCAGATACTCACACGTGAGGACAGGTCGCCATGAGAGCTGCGAACATCAAGAAGAGCATGGAGAAGAAGAGAAGCCGGATGTTAACTTCATGACCTCCCTTCGCCTCGTTCCCGATCCCCAGGTGAGTATCCTATGAGGATCCCGTGCCAATGTGGGATTGATTACTAATTGGTTCATCACCTGAGTAAAGACATTTTCACGCATAAACCTTTTATATAGGCATACAATTTAGATAGGTAGGTGTTACTGTATGTAGGCACTGGTGTGGATAGAATTGTCCTTGTCTATGTGTTTTCATTGTGTGACACTGTATGGGAATGGCATTGTGCCATATGCGCTGGGTGTGCACTATATGCGCTTGGTGTGCACTATTTATGGTCATTTTGCAGTTTATGATGACTTATTGCGGTAAAGCCTTTGTGCAGTTGATGGAAAGTTATAATTTCAACACAAACAGCAGGAATTTTTTTTTACCTCAGTCCCTTATCCATCCTGATTTGTAGAGGTGACCTATGACCTGATGGGTTATCAGTCCCCATTCCCCCCATTCCCAGGGACTGGACATAATCATATATAGCCACACCCTGCAGAGCCTTTTCTTGTGTTGTTCCCAATTTCCCAGTAAAGGTCACTTTCCTATTGATTGTTGCCTTCAGATGATTTAATAACCCTACTTATCATGTCTCCGCACGCTAATCACTGAAAAATCGCTCCTGTCCGTCATGGAAAACGGAGGTTCCCCATGTGTGTATTTTTTTAAAAAGTCAAGACAATACATTTCAAAATAGACACTTCGTGTTCAAGTCAACCTGGAGGCGGCTTAAGGGACACGTCTGGGTAAGACTAATACCTTTAATCTGTAGGGTTGAAGGTGCTGGGCACAGCATTTGCAATCGTTGCGATGGAAAGCCTGGGTAATGACAACCAGTGTGAGACAAGTGTCAGCCATATTGGGTGTCCTCCAGCCCACTTTATAAAATGGCGGACCATGTTTGGTGTCACCCATACTGACTAGCACGCTTAATAAATGACAGGCACCATTCTGGTTGACCTACAGCCTCACTATATAAAATTGCAGCCATTCTGGATGTCCCTCCCAGCCTACTATATAAAGGCAGACATGTTGGTTGTCATCTATACTGACCTAGAACTCAGCAAGAATGAATGACAGCCATTTTGGATTTTCCTCTCATTAGGAGCAAAGCAGAGATTATACCATATTAGTTGTCATCACTGCCTTATTAGGTAAAAATGGCATAATTAGCACCATATTGGTTTCCTCCAGCCTACTAGGAAAATAGCACATAATGGCGGCCCATATTAGTTTGTCCTCTCCACTCCCCCTGACTGGACACGTTCTGCATTAGAAATGCATCCAAAATTCAGCCATATTGGTTGCCCTCCCGCCCCATAAGGTAATCATAACAAATGGCAGCCATATGGTTGTCCTCCAGCCTCACTATATAAAATGGCTGACAATATTGTTGTCACCCACACTGACTAGAAAACAGCTGCAGGAATGCAGCCATATGGGTTTGTCTTTTTGCTCCATTTAAGAAATAGCATCAAATGCTACCATATTGTTAGTCCTCTCACCTAATTAGGAAAAAACATAAAAAATACAGCCATATTGGTTGTCACCCATTACAACTAGGAACTGCTACATGAATGGTCGCCTATGGGCTGTGTCATCTGTCCTCACTGTGGAAATAGCAACATAAATTAGGCCATTACTACCTTAGTAGGGAAAAATGGCTTAAAAAATCATCCATATCAGTTGTCCTCCAGCCTCATAGAGAATAGCAACAGAAATGGCGGCCTATTACTTCCACCCTGACTATAAACAGGCACATGGTTGGCGCCATATTGGTTTTGTCCTCCTACCCCTTAGGACTAGCATAAACAATGTGACTTTATTAGTTTCAACCCAGCCTGACAGAAACAGCTTTCATGATGGTTGGCCTATTTGTTGTCTTCCCTGCTTACTAGGAAACATGGCAGAATGGCAGCCCATGTTGGTTTGTCCAGAAAACAGCTGTCATCTAGTTGTCGTCGTAGAAAACAGGTTTGCTGCAATAAGTTGTCAGATGGAAGATAAATGGCGCCATATTGGTTGTCAACCCACCTCACATGAACACAGCGTCAATGATGGCGCCATTTTGGTTGTCACCCTGCCTCCATGAACACGGCTTGGCATGAATGGCGGCCATTTTGTTTGTAACCCTGCCTCACAAGGGAATAGTAGGATAAATGGCGGAGGTATTATTTTGTCACCTGCCGCAACACGGAAACAGCGACACAAAAAACTTTTTATCTTAAGGGTGGGTTTATATTCTAATCCAAAAAATACATTATGTCCGCATCCTCTGACAGGAGGACTACAGAGTCCCTCATGATGCTGAGACCCGTCCTCTGAACAGGATACAAACTGGGTGAGGCCGCTGCAGAGAACTGTGACACCTTCGGTTGGGGACGAGTCCTGTAAGGAGAGCGTGTCAGAAAAAAAAAACAATTACAAAATCTTTTTGTAAGATCTCTGCTTGCTGTCACTGACAAAACATTGAGGTCATATTTAGAAAGCCAGGAGTCTTTGTTTATACCTCATCAGATTGTTTTGTGCACAGAAGGGGTTAGGCTTCGGTCTCCCACAATGGTCCCTCTTCAGATCGCTCCCGCACATCTCCTGACGGCTCTTACGAGTCGGGGGTTCTGGTCTCCGTACTCTCCAGAGGCCCTTCCATGACTGCAGGTGAGGAGGGCGTATGACATAGTGTACGGTTCATAGGTAATCACTCCGCTACACAATCAAGGCCGCTCTAAATGGAATGTGACTTGTTTGTAAATATTGTAAACCTCTGTGTTCCATGGTAACAACTTACAAACAAACATTGTGTAGTCTGACCCTCATGCATAAACGCAACACATGTTATAAGGATGGAAGGAAGCAAAATCAACTATATATGTTTTCCATATAGACTTTTAGTATGGGGACTCCTACATCTTGCACTAGGAAATGCAGCAACGCCAGATACCACCAGGGACGGTAATACAAGTGGTAGCAGCCATATCAAGCTCTATGGGGCTGCATTGTCATGGGCCCTGTCATCGGTTTCTGCATACCAAAGAATGGAGGAGTGCATAATTTTCTGAGGGGTTCGGGGGCCCCAATTTAGAAGTCGGTATTGGGCCCGGCCTCTATAGTTACCCCGCTGGATACAACGCAAATTTAGACTAAAGCAAAGATGCAACATATTCCTCACAACAGTTTACTAAAATACGGCTGTAAAGCCGCACCCTCCACGTATGTAGATAAATTATACATGGTTAGGTAGCATGGTTGACTCCCAGTATCAGTAGGCCCCTTGCGGACGAGCTCAAGGACCCCTTGCAGAGAACTAACACAGCAGCAATATAAATTCGGGAACGGCAAACAGTCTCCTGTTTCTAAAATATTCCACCTATCACACCAAACAGCCCTCCTCATTGTTATTTTATATAAGTCCCCCCTCACACCCCCACCCCCCACCCCAGCAGCTCTGGGCCCCAGAATTTGCCAGGAATAGCCCAGTGCTGGCGCCGGCCCTTTCGGGTGGGAAAACCTGTGAGGCAGTAACCATTTAACACTCAGGAGGAGCTTACACCTCTGGTCCTTTTAGGATTTTGGCCACTAGAGGGCATAACAAACCAACATAATAAGGAAACTACTGATAGCATTTTTTCATTTGTTATAATATAGCAAGAAAAGCGGAAATGTTATAAACTGCTTGAAATACTTCACAACGAAGCACAATTAATAAACTGGCCATATTGTTAATAAAATAATCACTTGTGGGGGGCTGCATGTCATAAAAAAAGAGTGAGGTTTAAATGTTGGTTCCGGATAACACTAAATGGGGGGAAGGTTATATTATTGGGCCTATATATATGACAAACCCGTGGGGCGGGTGATGACTCACTATGGTTCCCAGGGTACTATTGAGTGGGGTTCGCCTATAAATGAGTATTTTTAATATAACTAAAAAAAAACTGGGGGGGTGGAGGGACTTTTTTGGTGTATAGATATAATTGAACTGGTGTTGGGGGGTTTGATGGGTTACTGTATATTGCTTAACTGGGTGGCATTGTATATGGGGGTCATATTAAATACAAGGGGCATTTTTACCTTACAATTAAAGTTGGAGTTCCATCTCTATGAAAAGTGGCTCCTTATCTATTTTAATTGTTGTTTGTATATAGTTAATTAGTTGCTGTTAAGTATATGCATTATTAGGTGACATTATGTATTTAATTATTAGGGGGCTTGTATATTAAACAGTGTAGTTTGGTGATTATACTACTTAGGAGCGCAGTGTGGCTGTATTTATAGGCGCGGTTTGATGTGAAGACATCTGGCCGTTAATTCAACAGTGATTTCATGGACAGGGGAACTCGTCATGTGGAGCAAAGAGTCACCTGTGAGGTACTAGATTTACTTAGATGTCCTGTGTCAACGTGGTGAGGCAGCGTCGGCCTGTTTAGTTCAGTCATAGGGTCCGTGATCTTTGGTGCTATGTGAGGATACTAGTATCATGTTGTCGGGTACTTTAATCAGGTTTTTAGATCCTTTAAAGATGCGCAGGGCAGGATTTTTTGGGGACTGCTTTTTCTCCTGCTCTGCTTCCTGGACTGCTATCATCAACCCCCATACTCCCTGCATAGATGATGAGCAGTAGTTTCTGTTCCCAAAGTGGATATTCTGGTTGTTTACCACAGGCCCACATTATCTGACTACACGAGGGGCAGTGAATATCTAGAATGTTTTAAATACTCCTGGGGAAAGGTCGGCCGGGTTGTGATAGTCGGGCAGTTTAATCCTAGAACCCGCAAGTATGGAACAAGATGGACACTTTCCCACGGTAGATGAATTGTCCTTGGCTTAGTACAAAAGCTGCGTATGAAAATGAGAAGGACGTGTAAGGTGTATCTGTTCGGCACTTTATTGAATAAATCTAGAAGGTGCTCATCAGGTTTTAACGATTTCTGTAGATGGCAAAGAATGATTGTATATATTTTGTTTAATCTTTCTTAAAGGAAAAGTTTTTAAAAAACTTATTTTATTAAACTTATAGGACCCTGTCACCACATTTCTCACATATACAGCTAGTGACATGTTCCCACCGATCCCTATTAGCTAAAGCTAAAAGATGTTCCCTCACACCCTAAAAATCAACTTGTTATCTTACCTGCCATATACTCTCCAATGGAGAATCTTTTCCATTCGAAGATGCCAGAGCTCCTCGCATGTCCACATGATCCTTTTTACTATTCAGCACTCATGTCATGTGACCGATGGTAATGTCACCTAATATCTTTTACTCACCGCACCAACTTTGAAAAATCTACCTCATGTATGTTTTGATCACTAAAATCACAATGTAACCTCCATGGACTTCTACTCCTCCCATTCTCCATGGGAGTCTGCTGTGATCAGATAAATACATGGGGTTAAACTTTGGCAATGTTAGTGGTAAAGACCTTAGATGACATCACCCTTGTCACATGACATTATGCTTAATCGTAATATGGACATAGAAGGGGTCAATTGACTTGGGCAAGCAAAAAAGGGAAAACCACGCCCCCTCTGACTCGTGCTGGATCTGGCTGTATGCCGGTATGATAACAAAGTTGATTTATTGGGGATAAGGAGTGAAACTATTTTTTGAGTTAAAAGAAGTGTGACATTTAGTTTTAGTAGGGATGTCATGAAACTGTCACTAATGTATTGTGAAAAATGTGCAGTTCCAGTTCCTCACAGCCTATGAAGCTATGAGTCATCTTAATTTTTGACAGCATGGGGTCATTTATAGGGCCCGATTCGCGTTTTTCCCCGATGTTTACCTGAATATTTCCGTTTTGCGACAATTTCCCCTGAATTGCGGCAACAAGCGATCGGATTTTGGCGCATCGGCGCTGGCAATGCACGCGAGGAAATCGGGGGCGTGGGTGAAGCAACCCGACGATCGAAAAACTCTGCCGTATTTAAAAACAAAAAGTGTCGCTGAGCTTGCACCTTATCCTTCACCAAGTATAGTGCGGTGTACTTGAGTGCATTTCATCGGAACTTCAAGCGCAGCAGCCCACCTGGTGAGCGTCGGAGGACTGTCATCTGGATAGCCAATCCCTACATATTTAGACCCCAGCAAGCCACCCGCTAAATCATCCGACCTGCTCCAAACATTCTTCAGACCATCTCATATGTCCTCAGGCCCACTCCTATATCATCAGAACTACCCCCTATATCATTAGGACCACCCCTACGTCATCTGGACTGGCCCCCTATATCATCAGGCCCGTCCCCTATATCATCAGGCCCATCCCCTATATCATCAGGCCCATCCCCTATATTGTCAAGCCCACCCCTATATCGTCAGGCCCACCCTTATATCGTCAGGCCCATCCCCTATATTGTCAGGCCAACCCCTACGTCATCAGGATTGGGCCCTATATCATCAGACCCATTCCCTATGTCATCTGACCCATCCCCTATATCATGAGGACTGGCCCCTCTATCATCTGACCCATCCCCTATATCATCAGGCCCACCGCTACATCATCTGGACTGGCCCCTATATCATCAGGCCCATCCCCTATATCATCAGGCCCATCCCCTATGTCATCAGGCCCATCCCCTATGTCATCAGGCCCATCCCCTTTGTCATCAGGCCCATCCCCTATGTCATCAGGCACTCCCCTACATCATCAGGACTAACCCCTATATCATCAGACACATCCTCTATATCATCAGACCCATTCCCTATGTCATCAGACCCATCCCCTATAGCAGTGATGGCCAACCTTTTAGAGCCTGAGTGCCCAAACTTCAACCAAAAGCCACTTATTTATAGCAAAGTGCCAGCGCAGCAATTTAAGCAGTAATTTATTTCTCCTTGTTCTTTGACAACTTTCAATCCTTCCGCCTCCTAAAGACACCAAAGCAGTTGAAAGGAGGAGTGAAAATTCCCCTATCATTGTAGGAAGATTCTGTAGGAAGATTCTTTGAGTCCTGTCTGGTGAACTTCATGCTGGGGTTATGACCTGGGTGCCCACAGAGAGGGCTCTGAGTGCCACCTCTGGCACCAGTGCCATAGGTTCGCCACCACTGCCCTATATCATCAGACCCATTCCCTATATCATCAGACCCATTCCCTATGTCATCAGACCCATTCCCTATATCATCAGACCCATTCCCTATATCATCAGACCCATTCCCTATATCATCAGACACATCTTCTATATCGTGAGGACTGGCCCCTCTATCATCTGACCCATCCCTATGTCATCAGGACTTAAGCCCATCCCATAATAAACTTGGATCTTTGGGACCCCCTCATATGTCATCAGTCACATCCCCTAAATCATGAGGAGGAATCACCTACCTGACATATGAAGTCTCTATGTGTTTAGAGGGTCTGGTGTTGGGTCTCTAGGTGTTTAAGGGTCTGATGCTGGGTCTCTATGTGCTTAGAGGGTCTGGTGTTGGGTCTATGTGCTTAGAGGGTCTGGTGATGGTTCTTTATCTGTTTAGATGGTCTAGTTTCGGCTCTCTATGTGTTTAGGGGTTCTGCTGTTGGGTCTCTATGTGTTTAGAGGGTCTGGT